>DF361389.1:23602-52227 GCA_000787875.1 Solanum virginianum | reverse complement strand
TGGAACGAGCATGAAGAGATTAACGATACTTTTTTATTTTTTATATATATATTGTGTATAATAATAATATTTTTTCAATGTTTGTCTCTTCATTATGAATATAAATTAATGTCTGAACCAATGATTTGTCCAAATATTTGAGTCACTATTGATATATGCATGATTTAGATCATTAAATGCTGAGAGTTTGATTTTCTAATTGATCATTTTCCTTTGAATATCTTATTTGTATATACCTTTACTTTGTTTCTGATAATATATTAGAGACTTATACATATCATTTGTTATCTATTAAACGAATGTTTGGATAAAATTATGTAAATTACTTTTTAACCTCTATTTATTTATTTTAATGTTTTCTTGACCATAATTAAAAGAGAAATGATGGAGTAAAAGATTACTTAGTGCCCTAGTATTATTGGATGGATTGTTAAGTAAAATTATTATCAAATATTAATAATATTATTCTACAAAAACTAGCTAGATTTGTAGACTAATTATTCATATAATATATGTACCATTAATTAGGCACATTATTCCATGTTGTTTGGAATATGTGTCAAGTAGATCCTTTTCTGTAGAACTATATGCTCTGACTGTACATGGTGTACAATAGAATATGATTCTTCTTTATTAAAAATTAATTTTTTATTTGTTGGTCAATATTTAATCGATTACATCAAAATTCATATAAAATGTCATATTAAAATAAAAATACTTTCTAATAAAAATGACTTTATACTAGCTAGGCTTCGACCTGAAAGATCAGGACCTTTCGTAAAAAATAATATGATTCTTCATTGAGACAATCTCTTAATATATTACCAAGATACAAGTAAAATGATTTTCAAGCTAATTGAATTGATACGCTATTTTTGCCTAACAATTATATTTTCTGATCTAGAAAGATTTACCTAAATAAAGAAAATAAATGTTGATCCAGGGACGTTTGATTTGTTTTTAGATGATTACTCAATTTTTAATCTATTACATTAAAATTATTTAACTACAGCTATTTAATTTAAATCACTCAATTTTACTGAAGTATCAAAAGAGTTATCAAACTTTTTTTAAACAAATCACTCAATTTTACCTAAACATCACGAGAAGTTATTAGGTGGGAAAAAAAAAATCTATATCACAGGCTATATTTTTCTTTTTATTATGAATGATTCGCTTCTTTGCTTTCTCTTCGTGTCCACTAGTGCTTCTGTTCAATGCGAACATATTTCTCTCCATAGATATATCTATTGATAAGGATCCATCTCTTTCTGCCTTCACAAAACTTCTCGCACTCTTCTCGTATTGAATTAGAGTTCTGTGACTAATATAGTACGCATAACTTTAAATCTTTACTTCATCTCCGATTCCAAAACGCCTTGGAAGATCTATGAAAAAGAGGAACAATATCCCAATATATATGGACAAGTTGTTTGGTGTGGAGACTGATTCTCAAAATTTCATAGGTAATATTTTGCAAAAGTTGCACTAGGAATCTATATATGTTGATATGAATATAACAAGAGTCTTATAGACTATAGTATTTAAGAATATTGTTATTTGAAAATGATACGGAATAAAGTCTCACAATATCCCCTAAAAGTTTGTCTTCTTTATGATTGGTAATCATGGAGGATATTTTATGTATAGTATTTATTTTATTTGTTCGAACTCTTCAAAAATAATGTTAATTGTGTGTTAGATTTTTTACTCAAATTATATATGAAATATTCTTAGTTTGCAACACCTCCGTCTAGTCTAGGGAGGGGTGCTTATTATTGATTTTTGATTAATCGATTTTTGATCTTTAATGATGATTGTAGAGTCAATTGTGTGTGATCTAGTGCTTTTGACTATGCTAAATGCACTATAATGGACTGCAAAAGGCAATTAGAGAAGAACTATTCTGCTGACATGTATTACAGCATTATGGGAGTCAATGTTACAACATTAAAGAGAAATTCCTTATGTACCATTCACTACAAAATGGGATTTTAAACGAATAGTTGGTCGGATTCCATTATTTACTTTTTCTAATCAATATACATATATGGTACACTATCATACATATATTATATCTTCATTGGCTATTTTTGATTTAAGCGATTGGGTGGGTGGGTGGGTGGAGGGGCGCTTAAGTGAGGTAATAGACAATAATTTATCTATGTATTTCTCACTCGATGTCTGATACCTATATTAGGGCCTGATTAATCTACATTCATGTCATATAAGACCCCATTTTAGGGGGGAAATATTCCTAACAAGATCTTTTTTCATATCCAAAGGCTCAAACCTAAAATATCTGATTAATAGTGGATGAATTCTATTCATCTCATCACAACCCTCGTTCATTACAAACATATATAGCTACATGATAAGAATTGAAAAATCATGCATTACCTTTCCCTAAGATTACCCCCTTTTAGACAACTTGTTGGGGGATTCCATTATTTACTTTTTCTAATCGATATACATATATTGTACACTATTATACATGAACCATACATTCACATAGAATAATTTATCTATTTATTTCTCACTCGTGTATTCGATACTTGTATTAGGGCCCAACTAATCTGGATTCATATCACATAAGATCCATTTAAGGAGAAAATTATCCCTAACAAGATCTTTTTTATATTCAAAGACTCGAATCAAAAATATCTGATTAATAGACAACCGTCATTCATCACAAACAATATATAGCTACTTGATAAGAATTGAAAATTCATGTATGACTTTTCACTAAGATTAACCCCCTTTTAGACAACTTGCTTGGGGATTCTTTATTAGTGCTGGAGTGGAGGGTCCTTATTCACAATACTTTTATAAGTAATATTCTTGGAAATCTTGCAGCAAGAATCTATATACATATACAGCAAAAGCAATCTGAGATATATATATATATGTGTGTGTGTGTAGAATTTTCAGATTCCAGCCCACCTTTCTCACTAAGAAACTAGTATGTTCATTGGCTTCCTGGTCCTCTTTCAAATGATTGGTAGTTGGTAATCATGGAGAATAATCTTTTTTCGCTCTTTCAAGAAACAGCCTCTCTACTTAGGTAGTGATAAGGTCTACATACATTCTGCCCTCTCCAGACCCCACTTGTGAGATTTCACTGGGTATGTTGTTGTTGTTGTTGTTGGGGCGGAGTTACACTCGAACGTATGGGTTTGGCAGAATTTAGCAACTTTGATCCAAACTATATACAGTATAAGTATTACGAAAACCACTAAATATGCACAAATATTACATCAAGTACTCAATTACTAACCACATGAGGTCATTGATCTAATATCTGAAACTAAAAAAATTCAAATCTTGAATCCACCTCTAGTGCAACTCGACTTGTATTGGATAACTTGGGTTATGGAACTGTGTATTCAAAGGTCAATGTCAAAACAATAACATCTCAAGTTTTTCAACCATGCACAATCTTAAAGGAGGAAAGTCTGTCTAATTCTTTTGTCCTCTGGCTTAGTCTAATTTGAGATTTTTATATAAAAAAGAATCTTGTTTGGAAACATTTTTCAATTGGAATTTTTTTCGAATTATCAACTTTTGGTGACTTATCAGAACTCAAAAGAGGTACATCTTTTAAATTTGTCCAATCATGTTCCAGTAAAGGCTTGAGAAGTACACCAAAGGATGAATAGAATCGTAGAACAAAGGGAAAGTACTTTGTTCCAAAAAGATCTTTAATGGCAAAGACGGCACCATATTGATACTTTTTTCCAAAAGAAATTTTGTACATAACAAGAAAATATCGTCCACTGTGTCAAAAAGCATACCTCAATATTCCATCAAGATGAAACGGAACGATCATATATCCATTGGTGCAGGACCTTCATCAGTAGAGCCACCTGGTGGTTCGGTATCAGCAGCTGCATCTGTGGTTGCAGCAGGAGCTTCTTCGCCAGCTAACTCGAATTCATTGATCAAACCTTGGATAGTTTCTTTATCCAACAAATGGAAAGCCTCTCCGACTCTTACCACAGCAACTGTACAATTCATGCTCGTCAGCTTTTCTCCTTGTAATGTCTCCCTCAATGCGAAAAGTGCATCCTTAAGCAGACTTCCACGTGAAGACTCAGTGAAATGCTCAAACCTGCGGTCCAAGTATGTTTTTGCAGCTTGTGATCGAGATCCAATGGCAAAAGCTTGGTATTCAAAGTAGTTACCACTAGGGCAGTTGTAATAGAGGTGAGCGCCAGATTCGTCCAGCCAACCAACAAGTAGGCCAACGCCATAAGGTCATTTCCAGGACCTTTGAGTGCAAACCTGGCCCCAAAAAGATGTTAATGGAATATAGAAGGAAAAGAGACATCAACCTTATGAAATAAGATAGTTCCCTTTATCAAGTAGCAGCATATGTATATCAATTTATAATCTACCAAAGGGAGACATACAAATTTTTTGATAAACGGAAACAGACAAATTATTGGGTACTAAATATCCTACCTCAAATGAAAGGGAACGTTATCGCTTATATTGGACAAATACGTGATAATGTAAGAACACAACTAATTCATAGTGATAAACATGGACATATCGCGATCAAAATTTTGTTCCTGGACATGATCAGAGCTGGTGGTTAAACAATGAATTGAAGTAATACATCTTTCTTTCCATCATGAACTACACACTTCGCCTCCTCCCTTCTCATGTCCACTAGCATTCCTACCCAAAGCTAACAGAAGGCTAAGCTATGCTGCCTGAAAATATGAGCAGACTTCTGACGGTTTTTATTCTCAATCCCAGCTAAAAATGCAATTCCATTTCACTCAATACAAGGATACTGAGCACAGATGGGAAACCAAATGGAATATCCAAAACCCTAACCCCTCAATCTCCATATCCAAATACAGCATTTAACTTCATCAACAAACAATAATAGCACGCACACAGCAGTATAGCAGAAAACAATTGTAAAACATTTTCTCACCTGAGCTTTATCAGCGAGCTGAACAAGTAGTCAACTGACAGGCATTCATAAGAATAAGCATAATTGATACACTCCGAACACATATACCGAGAAAGTACACAGCCGTCTGCAGTGAGTCCGGCAATGGCAACACCAATATGGTCATCAACTTTGAAAATCTTCTTCTGGTGAGAAGAAAGTTCGGAATTAGCCTTGTTGACGAGCGCAAGAATCACGTGAGTTTTCATTGCTGCTGAACCTTGTTTCACTGCTTCCATTGCATACTATACCTGAAATAGCCTTCCCGCCGGCGACCATGTCGTCAAGTCAGTGTCGTACTGGTTTCTGAACAGTTTATCGATTGATTCACACTCGCCGGACTTAAAATGCTTTCTATGTTTTTGGATTTAGTTTCTTTTTCTCCAAGCAAAGTGGGAATAAAGGAAGTTATGAATAAATTTATACCCTCCAACAACTGCATAAATGCACTTAAATTTATATAAATTAAACAAGTAAATACACATATTGTACATGGTGTTCTGCGTGACAATTCACGTCCTACGAATCATTCCAAAGTTGACGAATACTTTTCTATGTTAATAGATTACCAAGCATAGTAGAATTGTTCTTTCCAAAACATATCATGAGTATCGAAGATAATATTTTCGACACGAGAGTCAAATTAATACTAGAAAACTTCAAATTATATGCAGAATGATGATCTAAGTTCTTCAATGCTCCAAGCAAAGTATGGTTTAGGGAGAACAGAATGAATTTGCTTCTAGGTCTTAAGAAGGCTCTACTAAGGCCAAACAAAGGGCATTTACAGGCCAAGAACATGAAGCATAATTGCATTTTGCGCATGCATGCGATTCTCAGCTTGCGGGAATACGATGGAGTTTGGTGCTTCAATCACACCATCGGTAACTTCCATTCCTCTTTCTGCCGGCAAACAATGCATAAAATACGCATTTTTCCCAGCTAGATTCATCAGTTGTTCATCCACCTGTGGAGAAATAATGTCAAACATGTTTCAGTACAGCAACAATACATGCATCTGAAATACAGGCAAGGTTCGAGTTCATTGGTTTAAGATTATCATTTGCTTTTTGATTCTTCAAAAGTTGTCCATCAGAATTAGAGAGGATCACATAACCCCAAACTAGACATAGTAATCTAAAACAAATATTTAGAATTGACCATAATTGCATATCTAAATGACTATGACACAGACCCTTGCTTGATTACTATACGTAAGTCTAAAATCGTGCACAAAGAAAACCTATGCAATGAGCATCTCCCCATTAGTGTTCCACAAAGTTAGGATATTTGCTAGCTAGCATATTCAGGCCGGTGGTACACCACTTAACCCCATCCTTTCTGATTCTTAGAGTCATATTCCAACCCACACCCACTCCAACAGTAAATGATAAATTGGCTCCTAGACACTTCGATCCCCGAGGAGCAGAAAAGTCAAATAGTAGCTCACTTGGACCTGTTCACCCATGAAATACTTCCACAAATCCTCAATAAAGTTAACCTTCCTACAGTAGTTTGATGGCTATAGCGAGAGGTAATTTTAGTATAGCTGATTAGTGAGCTCTTTGGCAAGAAAATTTCATGTTTAAGTTGGAAAGAGCATTTAATTCTTCTACTTGCACAAGCTGAATAGACAATTAAGAGTCATTTCTCACGCTCCTACCTGGAATCCTTGAAATACTTGACGCCGATGTGCAGCTTCTTCTTTCTGTCCCATGCTGGCCCAGACATCTGAATAGACAACATCAGCATCTCTAACAGCTTCTTTTGGATCATTAGTTATCTCAATTTTGCTGACTCCTGCCTGTTGTGCTTTCTCGACTGTTTTCTGATCAGGTTCAAATCCTTTGGGGCAGGCACAAACAAAGTGGAACGGGACCACTGAAGCCAGAAGCAGCCATGAATGGACTATGTTATTTCCATCTCCAACATAGACAACCTAAATTTGCAGCCACCACTAGATTATTGAAAGCTATTTACCAATACGACCAAACATATTTGAGATTATTTGAAAGAAATCTGAGATGTTCTGAGGTGTTTTGACTTCCACATCCACATATTTGTTGGTGTAACTCGTGAACATGTTTGATAATATAGATCATTTTTTGGATTTTTTTTTCTTTTTATGCTCATCTGTTCTGTGTAGAGGTGCAGCTGAACATGTACAGGAGCTTAATTGAGATGTACTCTTTTTGCATTCTCGGGATGAACATAAATAAACTGTAATTATTCCATCAGGGAAAAAAAAATTAAAAAAAGAGAATAACCTTAGTTCCTTCCAGCTGGCCGATATGTTCAATTATTGTAAGGGCATCAGCCATTATTTGACAGGGATGGTTATAGTCTGTCAGACCATTGACCACAGGCACAGTTCCATATTTAGCTAGATCAAGAATGTCCTGCAAAAGAAAAGAAATACAATGGATACCAATATTTGATGGCAGTGAGAATGAAAGAAAAGGGGAAAATTTTCCTAAACTCAGTGGACTATCAAGATAAGACAGCCCATGATTCTATTCAAGCACACCTAAATAATATTAGACATGAATGGCTACACTCAGTTAACTTGCTGGGAGAGATACACCAACATCATCAAACTGCCATCATCTGTAAGATATAGTAAATTAGTAATAAAGCTAGGGTCAAATTTGAGCAATCATTGATGGTTTGCATCATTGTAAACCTAGAGGACAAAAAAGCAAAAACAAAAGACAGTTTGATGTCCATGGAGCCAAATGTCAACAAAGATTTAATAACACAGTTTGTAGGACCACCAAGTATGAATAAGTCTTCTCTTTTCACCACCCCCAACCTCCTCCTCACTTCCCCCGAGGAAAAAAGAACAAATTTATTTCAACTATTATATGGAGTTGCCAAGAATGGCTTTGAGTGATTTCACTGGGTATGTCGTTGTTGCTAAGAGCAACTTTAATCAGAGATGTAAAAATGTGGACTGGACAACTATAAGACTAAAGCATATAAAAATGTCATGCAATGCTTCTAACAAGCCTTAATTCTTAACAAGCACCAGTAAAAAGTCACAACAGAAAACTCACCAGCATACCTGATGAGCAAAAACTCTAGCCATAATGATATCATTATAGCGAGAAAGAACACGAGCAACATCACGAGTTTCCTCCCGCTTACCCATCTGTATGTCATCTGGTCCCAAATAGATTGCATGACCTCCAAGCAAGTAAAACCCTGTCTCAAAAGAAACCCGTGTCCTCATGGAAGGCTTAGCAAAAATCATCGCCATAGTTTTACCCGCGAATGGGAGATATGTCCTCTCTCCTGATTTCAGTAACTCTTTAACCTCTCTGGCTCGATCCAAGATGCTCAAAATAGTGGCTTTGTCAAAATCACTAATGTGTAGAAAGTCCTTTTGATTGGCAGTTTCTGGAATAGAAAATTTAAAAGACATGTTAAAAATATCCACCTTAACAGAATCGGATAAAAAATTGTACTTAACATATGTTTGAGCATGTTCAGATCACACCTTAGCCATCATTGATCCAAAGACAAAGTTTAAGCCATCGGCAAACATGCTCCTTTGACAAATTTGCATTTACTATGAGTAGTATCTTTGTGATAAATTTTATTAGCATTCAAGTTCTTAAAATTGGAGAAAATTACATGTTGTTTCTCTAGTTCATATTTATTTACAAGCTATCCTTGTCAGATCAGTCAGTTTTAGTTTTTGCAAATAATGGCAGATAACTCTTAGGAACATAGACAATACAAATGTCCGTATATCAATAATATGTCTTTTCTTAACCAAATCAGTAATGAAAAATTAAGATACTCACTCCAAAGCAGTAAAAAAGGTAAAACTAGAATATGTCAACAATTTTAAACAACAGATGCCTGGTTTTTGGTGATTATTTGAACTCCAATACTTGGAAACAACTATAAATACCAAAAATTGAGAAAGAAAATGAAGATAAAAAGCAGTTGGGTATAAACTAAAATGTTTTCCATACCTCCATGGAAAATAATTTTCATATAAAATGCTTTATTGTGGGAAAAAACATTTTTTGGGATCATTTTCTAGCGTTTGATTGTCCATAAAATATAAAAAGTAGGCAGGTGATTTATCAGGTAGCGATAACATATGAGGCTAGTACTTTCAATGACATTCTGAGCATTACAGATTAACAATAACATCTAGCAAGCTTTGTGGAAAGATCTAATTAAATGCAAATATGAAGAGGATGGATTCTGGTACTACCTTTATTTCAGAAGGCTTCTAAATGATTGGGAAATAGAGAGAGTAGCCAAGTTGTTGGAGGAAGTGAGGGATTTTGCAGGCAACAATACTACCAAAGATGCAGTAAGATAGTATCACTGTGAGGATGGAATCTACACAGTTGGCAGCGCATACAAGAAGGAGTGCAACTTGCAACGGAGTGGATACCAAAGTTTGTGGAAGCGGATATATAAGAATTCAATGTTTCTCTGTTGTGAATGCTTTTTTTCCTTTTGAAATTGGTAAGATTGTAAGTGTATGTTGGCTACCTCCAAAAAGGAATGATTACATATTTCTATCAAATTTATTATCTGACCTATATTATCTGATCAACTTTTAGATTTCTTAGGATCCTTGTAAGTATTGCTCTTATTGTCCTTTTCTATTTTTCTAAAGGTCTCCAGCATATCCTTAATGCTGAAGAATACAATGTTATCAATCATCAAAAAAACAATAACATTTAAATGTTAGTTAGAGAAAATGACATTGCTTGTGAATTCGGATGCCTATGAAGGAAAATGACTTGGGAACACAAGTACTGGAAGTCATTTTTCCTCTTTTGGTGGAAAAGATTTTCCTTCGAGAAAACATTTTCATAAATTCAATGTAATCAGACTTTGAAAATCATTTCATCAACAAAGATATTATCCAGGAATCCATTTGTCATCTACCAAAAAACACACCCGATCACAAATGAAGCAGAAAGCAAACAAGCTCAATCAGATCCATCATCCAATGAGCATGATAAAAATGAACGTCCTAGACCAGGGCACGAGAATAAGCAACAAGATAGCTCTTTTAGACAACGTTCCAAAAGCAAAAACATCGAGCTCCGGACAAATAAATTAAACAAGTTACAGATTTTGCACCTTTTATATTCAGTACCTCTTTGTCACAGTTTATTCTGGCATTCTCACTGTCACTCGGAGCATTTTTCTTTAGATGGACGACTCGTCAAGTACTTGGCTAAGTTGGCTTCAACAAGGATTAAACAAACTAGATACTTATATCCAAAAACTATAAACGTTAGGATTTCTAGCTTATGATTTTTGACTTATTTTTATTATTTCGGCTTAACAACAAGTGCGTAAAAACACTTTTTTATTTAACCTGAATACTACAAAATTGCTTAAAAACTATTTTAGCTTCAAAGTACCTAAAACAAGCACACAAAAGTCCATATAAAATTGAAATGTGATTTTCTGCGTATGACAACACATTCTAAGCAAAGTAAACCCTTGCATTACGAAATCAATCAAATCTACAGCTCGAAAGGGAAAAAGTTCAAATTAAACATAACGAACGAAAACGAAACAGAAAAAATTGCGGAAATGGAACGAACCTTTTCCGACGACGGAGGAAGAAGGAGCTGCTGCTGAAGCGATGGTTTGACATGAGATGGACTGACGTCTAGCCGGAAATGTGACCGGAGAAGGCACGACTACACCGGCAAAATGCGACGATTGCTTACCGGAGAAAGAGAGTGTTTCCGGTGATTGGAGAGAAGATAACTGAGAGAAAATGGCGGCCATTGTTTTGCTGTTTAGATGGTGATTGTTGAGAGTAATTTGGCAAGTGTGACAGACTGTTTTGTATTAATTAGTATAAATTAACCCTACTCAAAGCCTAATTTTGACGCGGAAGAAAAGGATTAGTACTTAAACATTTGCTTAATCACTATCAATCTCTTTCATGTACCCTTGTTGGATGGTGCTATTACTTTAAATACAATGTTTGTTTTGACTGTTACTTAAATTTTATTATATTATATTGTTTAAATTCATCATTAGATAATAATGAAAAGACTATGTAAGGCTCGATTTGGTGTGGTTGCATTCTTACCTTAATAATATCTTCTTATTTTTTACTTTATTTATTATTTAATAATTCTAATTTATCACTTACACTATCTTTTCATGGTATTTACCACATATTATACGATTTCTTATAAGTTTATCATTCAAACTATGGATATACAACATTATGTAATAACGGAGAACAATATAATTTATCCAAACATTGTATTCATTGAAACAATACAATATAATATAATACATTACGATACAATACAATACATTATAACCATCCAAACAAAGTAGAATTCTCTTATACCAGGAAAGGTATATTTTATGTGTCTTAATTTAAGGAAAAACTCGATCCGTTCATTTTTACTTGTCACTATTTCACTTATCGAGGTCAAACTAGAGGAAGTTTGGGCAACATTTTAAGATGTATTTTTATCATATTAATATGAGAAAGATTGCAATTTATAGCATTTTTCGTATAGTCTTCAACGATCTACATTTTTTATTTTAAATATTAAATTTAGCTATTTCAATTTAGTCTTGAAGTTTAGTCAAGTTGACCTCGAAAAGTAAAAAAGTAACAAGTAAAAGTGAACATGGAGGTATAATTTAAGCAAATAAAGTAAAATGTCACTAGTTTAAGGTCTAAATTACGTGTCTTCTGAGGTATTTTTAAAATTATTATTCATGACTAATTTCGATTTGTAAGGGTATATATATAGACCGAGTCATCCTTCATGTGATATAGGATTTTAATTGATGATTCCTAATTGAATATAGGTGTTAAAAGTCAATTTCTTATTTAGGAAATAGAATTGGATATGATCTAAGGTCACACACGAACCCTCTTGTACGAAGTTAAGCTAAAAACTTTCTTAGCGTTTGAGTTCCAATGTAAAATTTTATAAAAGTTAGGTGGACCAATGACTTTTAGGTTGTATATATATATATATGCTAGGATCAATTCCTAAGTATTTAAAGTATATTAGATGTGATTTAGAATCAATTGGTGATAGGCGACTCCTCTTTGAGGGTGTAAAGGAGTCTGAGGTATCGGGTTCGATACCCCGTAGCGCTGCAGCGTGAAGAGGGATGAAGGTGCGAATTAACTGGCCTAGGTAGAGACAATACCTAAGTATGTGAACCCATGAGAAGGGGTCGTCACAGATATTTAGCTAGGGGTACTAAACTTCTTTCCCTAAACTCTAGATTCTTAGTACAAGTACAGAATTTTGATTGAAATTACTAAATTCAACTGAACTCAAACGTAACTTATAGCTCTATCAACTACCAAAAAGAACTAGAATTAGCTATAAAAGTCGCTCATACATGATCTATCACTAAATTACTCTTAGATACAAAAAAATATTATAATCCAACTAGGGACAAATTTTACACTATTTAACTACAAATTTTATCTGTCGCTAATTTTTATTCTGAAGCATGTCTATGGCCCTAACATAGGCAGCTTATTTACATGTTATAATGAACTTCAACTACTTTTTGAACATCCCCAACTACCTCTACTTTAATAACTTGAAAAAACATTAATGCAATTTAATATTGTTGCCCCTCAACTTCTTTGGATAATAATTGGTATTGTTTTTAAAAAAAGAAGTAACTTATTTTGGAGTAGAAGAAATAAACAAAGTTCCTTCTAAATGGAAGAAGATCCAATTATAGTTAGTGTTTTATTTGGAGTTATTTTGTGGACTTCACTTTTTTTGTTAATTAGAAAGGCTTTACCAAAATGTTCATTTGATTTTTGCAATCGTTTGGTTTCTACAATTCATGCATCTTTAGCTGTGATTTTGGCTTCTCTATCTGTTCAAGATTGGAGTTGTCCTGTGTGTCCCATGGCTTCAACATCTTCTCCCAAACAGGTAATTTTTTTTATACCTCGATTTATGTGCATTTCGATTATTTTATCAGATATATGTACTACTTTTAGTCGGTAGATAAGAAAAAAAAACTTATATTCTTAGTGGCTACTGAAATTTGAACTCTAGTCTTGCAGTATAAGCAGTGTTTAAAAAAATATTTGAATATCTTCTCTTTTCCTTTTCATTGTAATAAAGCGAAGACGAAACTTTTAGCCCTTTTCAGAAATGAGGGACCATGAGACAATCAACATTAATACTTCCAAATCTGAAAATTCTAACCAAAATTTTAATGATTGATCCAATATTTTTATGTCAGGAGTGTTTATCTGTCTTTATTCTAGGGTTTTTAAGTTGTAGTAATACCAAACTAGGGTTGGTAAATTGATCTATTTATATATTAAGAGTTCAAGTAATATACAACGTTTAATATAACAAATTTGCAATACTATCATGTCACTAATAGATAAACCTCCTTAAAACGTGAATTTTGTAATGTTTTGAAAAAATAAAATCAGTTATGTGTTAGTATTGGAGTTAGAATTTTCACTAAAAAGGTTCAAAAAGCTGAAGAAGTAGACACACAAACTAATCGAAGGAGATTCGACATCTGCTATATGTATATATTAAAAATTATTTTAATCATGTATAGTTCTTCACCAAAGGAAGTTCATCTGAATCTCCTGACCATAAGATAGCGCTGCCTCCGCTACCTACTATAGCATATAAATACTTATTATCCAATGGTGCAAAGTGTATTATAATGACAGTGTATATAACTTAAACGCATATTTTTTTCTTTTTTAAATTATTCTTTTGCTAAATTCAAACAGAGGAAGGCACTTGCAGTGACAGAAGCCTATCTTATTTATGATTTTGTATGTTGCCTCTTTGACAAACAAGTGAAGATTGATAATTTAATTCATCATTTGGTGTCTATTGTTGGAATTGGAGCAGGCTTGGCTTATAATTTGGTAAATATTATCTTCTCCTAATTACAAATCCTCTTTTTTCCTTTTTCCTAATTAATGAGTTTCATAGCCTTTTGGCCAAATTTTTGTAAGGCAAAAGTGTTTATTTTTTCACACGAAACAACCTCTCTACTTCTATGAGATAGTGGTAAGGTTTGCGTACATCCGACCCTTTCCAGACTCCACTTGTGGAATTCTACTGGGTATGTTGTTGTTGTTAGTTAGTTATATTACAAAGTTGAGATGTTTGGATCAAACTTTTAGAGAAAAAGTAAGGAGTCATTTAATAGCTAGTTTGAAATGAGTTAATTTTACGTACTTCCTCTGTTCAATTTTACTTATAACTGTTTCGCTTTTTGAAATCAATTTGACTAAATTTCAAGGCTAAATTTAATATTTGAAATCTAAAATTTAAATAGTTGAAAACTACACGAAAAATGTTATAAGTTGTAATTCTTCTTATATTAATATGATGAAAACATACATCTTAAAATGTTGGTCAAAGTTCATATAGTTTAACCTCGACAAGTGAAATAGTGACAAGTAAAAGTTAACAAAAAGAGTATTATTATGCCACTATCACCTTCATAAATAATATTTGTATAACTCTTGCCGACTATCAAACAACCCCTGAGCATATTTTTGAGTAGCAGCAAAAGTTGTTTTTCAAAATCTAAAACACTATCATTTACCTAAAACACTTTTGGAACATTGGCCATGTTTTAATAAACGCGTTTTTCAAATTGCTTAGCCAAGCACAAACTATTATTCTCCCGAAGAATTTTTTTCGAAAAACTCTTCCAACCACAACAAAAGAAACACTCAAAATAAGCAACAACAACAACAACAATAATATAGCCAGTAGAATCCCACAAGTGGGGTCTGGGGAGGGTAGGATGTACGCAGACCTTACCCCTACCTCATAGAGGTAGAGCGGCTGTTTCCTGGGAACCCTCATCTCAAAAACCCATTGACAGAATAAGCTAGATATGACCCAAAAAAAGCAATAAGCAGATTTTGAAAATTTAGCCATACTAGCTACAATTAATCTTTTATTTAGTTATGAAATGTTAAGTGACTTATTGCAGTGTGGTTCAGAAATGGCTGCTACAATGGTGATAACAGAGATTTCAAGTCCATTTCTTCACTTAAGAGAGATTCTCAAAGAACTTGGATACAGAGACACTGACCTTAACTTTGCTGCTGATGTTAGTTTCTCAAACTTCGCATTTCCATTTTGAAGGAAAAATAAAAATAAATAGGCGTATCTAGAGCAGATTCTATGAGTTAAACTGAATTCATTGCTTGCAACTCCAATTATGTATGCATAAAATATTACGTATCATTTATTTTGAATCCTCTGCATTTATATTTTAGATTCGCCTCTGAAGTGAAACATGATGGTCTAATCCACCAATGTCTTCTCTCTAAAAGTACATTCTTTGTTGCATTCGCGCTTGATAGCTTTTTATGAACTAATAATAGAGATCCTTTCTTAACAGTTGTTGATCAATTCATCTTGGGAGTATGGAAAGTCGTAAGAATTTACATTTGTCTTAATTTGTAAGAAATATTTTTCTTTTCAGATAGTCCTAAAAATAGTGTTCCTTATTTGATAAATACTTAATGATATTATATTTTATTCATGTTGGATCCCACTTATTTGGCAAAAGTACTTTTCTATTTAAAAAGTTCACTTATTTAAGTGTAATTTTGAAATATTATAAATCTTTTCATGTTTTTAAATATCGTGCCTAATTAAATTATATCAATGATATTTTGCAGGTTTTATTTGCAGTCACCTTTTCCATTGCTAGAATGATAGGAGGGCCATATCTTTGCTATGTTACTCTTTCTGCTGATAATCCAATCATCATAAAGGTAATGTATCTACCTGTTTTCATTTGTGCTTTTCCATTTGTCTTTGTGTGAACGGGTTGATCTTTCCATCACGTCTGTTTTAGCAACTTATCCTAAGGTCCCTTCGCTAGGACCTAGCTACAACTCTTTATCGCAAAAGCCCCCAGATCTCCTGGTTTGTGGCCAGATCATCTAAAGCATGAATAAAACTGCCTATGTTCTGATACTTGCTAACTCCTAGGATGAGAAGTAGGTCCCCTATTTTTGGCAGGAAGAGTTACATGAGTCTATGAGTTTTTAACGATGAATTTCGTACCTTTTTTTACATTTTTTTCTTTATAGTGAAATAATAACTAATATTACTGAAATTTCTAGGCCATGGCTTTGGGGCTGCAACTTGTGAGTGCTTTCTGGTTCTATAAGATTGTGAGGATGCTAATGTACAAATTGTCAAGGAGGACAAAATCTGCAACTCTACATATTTCCTAGAAATAATTTGTTGACTATTTATTCTGATTCTTTGTAATATATGACTCAACATATTTAATCTTTAATTAATTAATATTTTTTTCTGATACATAGGAACTATGTTCTATTTGAATTATTTTGGAAAGTGTACGTATATTACACTCAAATATAAAGTAACATTAGAAGCTTAACATAATATACCGGCTATTAAATGATAAAACGATTAATTATTTTCAGAAATTTATTAGTCCATGAGATATTGTCCGCTCTTGGGCCTAGCCCATCACGATTTTGTCCCTTCGGGGGTTTCACCCCAAAAGGCGTCTCACAGGTGGAAGGTCCAACCCACCACTAAATAGCCCAGAACTTTCCCTCTCTTTTTCCGATATGAGAATCTTGCCTAAGTGAGCCCCGCATACAGCCCAAGCACCCACTTTTTTTTTTAATCTTTTTATTTTTAAATGTAGCCGTCTAACAAGTTAAAGGGGAAAAAACTTAAATAACCAGCCAAGCTAGCCATCAAAATCTTTGTCTTTATATCTCTATATCCTACATGAATTCTCTGACCAAATCCATAGACGGCAATTTTGAATTATTAAATTACCCATTTATAAAAAAAAAATTAAGCTATTTGTCTCTACTGAGAAAAAAATATTTACATCACATAGCTTAATATAAAATATTGCTCAACATAATCTATGATTTTAGTCCATGTATTTACGTCCAAACACTTTTTATATACTTTATGCATAATATTTTCTCCTCCATGTATAATAAATTACATGACATAATATTATATTGGATCGTATATTTTTTGAAAAGTTTCCTTATATTACCATTTGCTTGACCAAATTAATTTAAGAAATGTGTATAGCCAAATGGCAATAAAAATATGTTTTATTGATGTTTTTTAGCTTTTTGGTTATCAAGACTTTTGAGAAAATAAATTTTATTTAATCTACCGGCCTGAATTTAAAGCAAATCAATATAAAAAAAAAGGAAAATTCTATTTTACTTTTATATATATAGGACTATAATAGATATACTTGATTAATGTAACCTTCCTTTCTCTAGTTTAACTAACGAGTGGTTATCATTGTGGAAAACCATAAAATTCGAATCATCTTATTATATATTTTTGAATTAAAGTAGAAACAATTCAGTATTCTGAATACAAAAAGTGAAGTACGTTAAAGTTTTGCTATTTCATTATGGATAGAAGCATTCACGTCGACGATTTGAATGATAAATTATCATATATTCAACCATCTTTTGATGGATTTTTGGATTTGAATAGGAATGACAAGGAGGTAATTAGTAGTATAGTTGATCTAGCTAATTATTATTTGATATTTTGTTATTATATGTTTATTACTAATTAATTTTTTTATATTTTGCATTAATTCTAAATATTGATAGGTAACAAAAACTTTGGTGAACAATGGTTGTGTTGATTATAAAGGAAATATTGCAGATAAACAAACTACTGGAGGATGGAAGGCTTCACCATTCATCATAGGTCTCTTCTTCTCTTTTTTTTTTTTTTTTTTCTCCTCGAGTTTTAAGTTATATATATCGACGGATAGTTTTTTTTAAATACTATCAATGTATTTTTCAAAAATTATATAAGACTATTTTTTCATTTTTAAAGGTTTTCAATTGACAGTTGTATATAAAAAAATCCTTTTGATTAATCAAGTGACCTAAATGATATAAATTTAGATACTTTTAGATATATACAATCAAGTAATTAGTTTACAATAAATATAATTATATTTTAATTTACATAAAATAAAGAGTCAAAAGTCATTAAAAGTATACAATATGATTTTTCAAAAATCATAAATTGTATACATTGATTATATAACGTAATTTACTCATACATGAGCTATATACTGACTACATATTATGATATTCCCAACATTTCACAATTGCAACAACATAAAGTATCAAAACAAACAATCAGATTTGATTGAACCCCCTTTTGTTCATATAAAATAAAAATAGTCTTTCAAAGAGATTTTTGAGCGGTTGATAGCCCCGGTCATGAAAATCAGTATAATTTTGAACAAAGAACTATCGAGGGTTCGAATCCCCCTTTCTTATTTTTTGCTAATTAATAGACTTTTTGCACTAGTAATTTTGCCCAATCTGCTATTCGAAAGAAAAGGGAAATGACTCGACTATCCTACCTAGCCAAATCAAAAAAATAGATACTAGTAAAGAATATAATTTTATATTTTTTTTAAATTTGATCGAGCAGTCAATGAAATAGCGGAGAGGTTCACATTCTTTGGCATAGCAGTAAGTATGGTGACATATCTGGTGCTTGAGATGCATGAATCACTGCCAGATGCTGCAACTCATGTCAATGATTGGATTGGAGCTGCCTATGTTTTGACACTTGTTGGAGCTTTTTTGGCTGATGCTTATTTTGGTCGATTCTTAACCATAATTATTTTCTCTTCTATCTACTTGGTGGTAAGAAATTATATCACTCATTTTATTTTATTTTCTTGTTCAATTTTTCACAAATTATGATACATGTATATTCATATATAATCAACGTATAGCTTATGTCTATATATTAAGAGAAGTAATTAGTGAATTTCTTGGTCTTTAAAAATCTTTGTTTATTTTGCAACTTCACAATTTGAACTAAGGGAGTATAAATTAGAGGTGAACAAAATGAAATCATAAATCAAGTCATCAACTCGAGAAAAATAATTCGATTAGTGGTTTGATTTGACTTGGTTTGATATTGGGAAAAAGAACCGATTATATTTAGGTTGATTTGATTTTCACTTTAAAAAGTTAACTAAGACCAAACCAACCCGACATCATTATATATATATATATATATATATATATACACATACTTTTAACATCATTTTATGTTGGGATTATTTTTGTTACTATAGTAAAACAAATGACTTGTAAAAGTGGTCGTAAATGCATTATATGTGTGTGTATATGACCTTTTTACTTACTGATTTTAAAATTTTGAATCTGTTTTTGATCATTTTATGTTGAGATTAGTTTTGTTATAATAGTAAAATAGATAACCCGTAAAAATAGTTATAAATGCATTATATATAGATCTGTATATATGTATGATTTTTTACTCGCTGATTTTAAAATCTTAAATCTGTCACTGATCAGGGAATGGTATTATTAACACTATCAGCATCAATAGACAGCCTAAGACCACCTCAATGCACAAAAAGGCCATGCATTCCATCAACCAATGCTCAAACATCATTTCTCTTTGGAGCACTCTATCTCATTGCACTAGGGACAGGTGGCATCAAACCATGTGTTTCAACATTTGGAGCTGACCAATTTGATGAATCAGACAAAAGAGAATCACAAAAGAAATATGCATTTTTCAATTGGTTCTTTTTTGCAATCAACATGGGTGCACTATTGGGAATAACACTTTTAGTTTATTTGCAACAAGAAAAAGGATGGACTTGGGGTTTTGGTGTGCCAACAATAGCAATGTTTGCATCAATTGTTGTTTTGATTGTTGGATTCAAGAAATATAGGTATAAAAAACCTATGGGAAGTGTTTTTACTAGATTTGTGCAAGTTATTGTGGTTTCAATTAGAAATCATTTTAGAGGTGTTGTGGTGGGAAATGAAAGTGAATTATATGAGATGAAGACCAAAGAAAGTGATATTTTTGGTGCTAGAAAGCTTCCTCATACTAAACAATACAGGTTAGTATTAATTTCTTTTTTTTACTTTTTCCTCTATTCAAAAAATTCTTTCTTGTTTTAAATACACTATTATGATCAGATATTTTGAAAGCAGTCTCCTATCTCTATGAAGTAGTGGTAAGGTCTGCATACTTTACCCTAGCTCCCTAGACCCTACTTGGGATTCCACTGGGTATGTTGTTGTTTGTTGTTGTTGTTGTATTACAATCAGATATATATCTCGGAAACATACAGCCTCTCTATCTCTATGGAGCAGCAGTAAGATCTGCATAGATTTTACCCTTCCCAGACCCCACTTGTGGTATTCGACTGAGTATGTTGTTTGTTGTTATTGTATTACGATAAGATATCTCTATACCAATCAAATTTATTTTCACTACAATGGTTAAGTTATTATTAGAACTGATTTTTCATATTATGTAATATATTATATGTTCTTTATCAACATTTTGCAATAGCAGACAACAAATATCCAGACATACAGTAGCGTTATAGAGAGACTTGATTGTACCATAGAAAGAACTAGCTATGATATTTGTTGCTAATCTAAATAAACATATAAAGTTAATAAAAAATATTTTTTTGGTAATTTAATTTGTCAATAAATCATTGTTAAATAGGATTAAGGATGGATTTTTATTGTTTAGCAATAAAAGTTGTTAGTTTGTCTCCAATTCCTTTTTGTTATTGTTAATATCTACAAATTACTTTTAACGTATGTGGTCTTTGTCACTTTAAAGATGACACATATTTTCACGATATAATTTAAGTTATACGTACTGACAATTAACTTTTTATTTTTGTTTTTACGTAATCAACGTAGTTTACTTATCGATTACTAATGTTTGTCATCAAAATTTACGTATAAGTTTAATAGTTGCAATATTATCTGATGATTTTTTTCTTTTTTTTTTTGTAGATTTTTGGATAAAGCAGCAGTAGTACCAGACCCTGAAAAAATCACCAACAATAAATGGAAATTATGCACAGTAACACAAGTTGAAGAATTCAAATCTTTCATAAGAATTCTTCCAATTTGGGCCTCAACAATTGCACTATCAATATCATTTGCTCAACTTTCAACATTTTTCATCACACAAGCCAACATCATGGACCGAAAACTGGGCCCACATTTCACCGTCCCAGCGGGGTCCGTCCCGGTCTTCACCGCCCTCAACGGGCTCCTCCTCGTCCCGATATACGAGAAATTCATCGTCCCATACCTCCGTTCCAAGACGGGGCACCAACGTGGCATCACGTCTTTGCAACGTATCGGGTTAGGCCTATTCGTGTCAATTTTTGCCCTAATGTCCGCTGCATTAGTTGAGAGAATGAGACGGTCGCACTCACGCTCTAACCCTAACCCTAAAGAGTTGAGCGTATTTTGGTTATTTCCTCAATTTTTCTTAATGGGTACTGCGGAAGTTTTTTCATATGTAGGTCAATTGGAATTTTTTTACGATGAAGCGACCGACGGTACGAGGAGTATAAGTAGTGCATTATTTTTGAGTGAAATTGGAATTGGAAGTTGGTTAAGTTCTGGTATAGTGAAAATTATTGAAAGTGCAAGTGGTGGTGTAGAAGAAGGATGGATTAGGAATAATCTTGATAAAAGTAAGCTCGATTATTTTTATTGGATATTAACAGGAATAAATGGAGTGAATTTTTTGGTGTATTTAATTGTTGCATGGAGGTATAAGGGGAGAAATTATGAAAGAGGAACAATTAGAGATGAGTCTAATTTAATTGAACCTAATGGTCAATTCAAAAAGGAGAATGATAATGTGGAGTTTTCTAGTATGGCCTCTCGATTCGATGGTACGTCGATCGAAAATAGTATTTCTATTCAATAAGAATGAAGGTATGTTTTAGATACATTATGTTCTTTTCAAATCAACTTATGAGATTATATTGAATTTGTTGTTATTGTTGTTATTGTTCTCTTGCATGAGGTATAAAAAATTATGGGGTTCCCATACTAGTTTAACTTAATTACTAAAAATTCCGACTCCTTTTATAATTACAAAAAATTCCACTTTTACTTAATCCGATGATACCTTAGATTGAACGTTGATACTTAAATAACATAACTGAAATTTGCCAGCTCATGCGCTAAAAAAAAACAACGAACTGTACTTGGATTGTGATTCCACAATTAACGCTTAACGTTCTGGTTACAACAATCAATCCCCTCAAAAGCGTAACAGTCTATTTTGTTCAAATTTGAAAAACAACGAAGAAGTCTAATAGTTCAAATCGTAAAAGTGATCGACGAAAAAAAAAGAGGAAAAAAAATAGTTAAGATGAATATATCAATTTTGATTCGTCATAGTGGAGTATGGGAATCTGATGTGAAATACATTGGATATAAAAGTGACGAAATTGTTGTGGGTGAGAATATCTCCTTTGTTAACCTCAGAGCTGCGATTTCGATGGAGTTAGAAATCAACAAAAAAATAAAGAGAATCAAGATCCGGCACGTTGTAGAAGGGAATGCATGTGATTTCGATGGAGTTAGGAATCGATGAAAAAACAAAGAGAATACAATATAACAAGTATCAATTAGTATAAAAACAAAGAGAACACAACTGCGCATAGACTTTCTAAGCAATTGTGCTGGTAGTGCAGATGTAGAATCCTCACAGGTAATAGGATCGCGATTTTCAGCATTGCTTTTTATTCCAGATCCATCATCTTGGATACTTGATGGCAAGGTATTAGGGTCAGGCATGTCGACAGGAACTGATGACAAATCCATTGATGTCAATTCTTCCTCTATTGGGTTATGTTTGAACATTCAATCTGAACAATTATAGTTTAGTTAGATTTAAGGAAAAAATGATTAAAAAAAGTAATTTTTAACTTAATTAGTATCTAGTACCTGCGGTTTATTTGTACTACTATTTGATACTTGATTATGATTAAGGTAGTAACTAATAGTTGAATATTTTTCTTACTAATTGATACTTGAGTATAATTAATTTAGTATCTATTGGTAGAATATTATTCATAGCATTTGATACTTGAATATAAGAATCAGAATGTTAGATACTTGATTATTCAATTTATATTGTTGATTGATACTATAATTGCAAACAAATACTTGATTATTCAATTTATATTGTTGATTGATACTATAATTGCAAACAAATAAGAAGTAGAATTGTTTATTTTCCTCAAAAATAAGTATCACCAAATTTACATGCATAAATAATGTGCATTCAAAAGAAGTTAACAATACTAAAATGTGTATCAAGGTATATTAAAACATTTGGTACTTGTAATGAATACCAATTTTAAAACATTTGATATCAAAATTTTGGATGCATAATCCTACAAATAAAAAAGATATCAATGATCAATTTGGATGTTGCGTGTATCTAAATATTGAAAGAAATCATAAGTACACAATCAACTACCTTTGACTGATTTACTAAAAATTATCTTTTTTTCTTTGGCAATGTGGGACGGGCAACACACAAACAACTACTAAATTTCAAAAATTGATAGATTTATCTTTGGCGATGTTGGACAAGCAATGGGGATTGAGCTTTGTTTCTGACTTTTGGCTTTTTTTTTCTGAGTTTGCGATGCCGAGGATGACGGAACAACCTTCGAACATTCATCTTTTTTTACGAATGGATTCATCGTTGTTATCAGCACCTCCATTTTTAGCTTCATCTTTAAGTGGGTGTGGTGAAGGTGGTGTAATCTCTCCACTTTTAACAAGAATTTGGGTCAAACTCAAACTAAAAGATTGCAAAGAATCCATTGTAGAACCATGTAATTGAAAAAAAAAAAAAAAAAAGAGGACACACTAGATTTTGGGAATGATGAATATGGATGAATTTAGGAGAGAGAATCAAAAAGGAGAAAATTTTAAATTAACTAATAAATGTGAAGGAATAGTAATTAATGTAATTGATGTTGATTGGACTTCTACCTAATTTAGGCGTAAAAATAGCTTTGCAGAAAAATTAAACCAGCCAAGTATAAAAAATATTATGAGGGAAAGAAAAAATTGAGATTTCTGTAATTTTTTAAAAAAGGAAGGAAATATTAAAAATTTTGAATAATAAAGTCGTGTATTTATGTAATTTATAGTTAATTTTTCCCCTTATTTCAAGCCATTTTAATTTGTTTCTCTAGTACATATTTTTCCCCTTATATTTGCATTACTTTTATTTCGTCTTCATATTTTCGAACCATATATAATTGAACGAAAAATATGATTTTATCGATATTAAAACGAGTCTTCAATTTTCTAAAAGAAGGGAGGAGGCCATTGATCTTGTTTTCCATAATATTATGTAACTGCAGCAGCATTAAAATTTAGGCCACCCATACCCACACCCACCCACCTTTCTTTTTTTGGAATAAGTATTTTTTTAATCCGTTTTATAAAATATTTATTGTTTTTAAATATATTTTTTTATTTATTACTTAGATATTTCATATTTGAAAAATATTTACCATTTATATCAATATAAATGTATTAAAATACATTATAATTATTTTGATTAAAAAACAGCACTAGGTGTTAAAAATAAATTATGCATGTAATATAAATGAATTTCACTACGTATAAAAGATGTATTAAAACTGTAAAGATATATTATAAGTGTCTTAAAATATATTAAACCTATATTTTGATTTTAAAAAATTTGCATTATGTATTAAAATCATATTGCTAATAATGATAAATATTTTCTAAATATGGTATATATAGGTAAGTTCCCTTTCTTGTTTCACTTATATATTATATATAGTCGGTTTGATTTTAGTTTTGATTTCAGTCTTACATATCGTCGAGATACTATAACATATTCAGTGAAACACAAACAATATGGAAATGAATATTGTTAGGTATATAATCTTAGTTGTAAGAATGGAATGTCAAGTTCAAGAGGTGTGTATTCGCGTTCTTAATATGTTGTTCGATATATTTATTGGCTCCTTTTCTTCGCATGCCACGATGAAAATGAATTTTGCGATATGCCTAATTTTAGATGGTTAAGGCAAATATACAAGGAAATGTTTTACAAAAACATTGTGACAATATTTGATTGGATATTCGACTTTCTAGAAAATCGAGCTAAGGTCACGTTCTTTACAATTGGTGTAATAATTAATTGTTCAATGATGGATTGTTGGAGATATTGGATGAAGAATTGGTATGAAATTGAAGTTCGAAAGAGGATGGTAATTGCACTTATTCTACTCAAATAGTTTTGTTATGTTTTGAAATAAAGTTGATTTCTTAGATGATTATTATCTCAAAAAGTTATGTTTCTCCGTCTAAGAATTTAGTTATTGTCTAATTCTACCTAGGGTTGTTCAAAAATTTTTAATCGTTATAGTACTTAAGTAATTAGTTATCCACCTTAGTATTTTAGTTTGTAATTAACTAATTATAGCTTTTGCAAGTTTGTAAACATAGTTTTCGTAATCTATCTGCTTTTTATTAATACAAATTCTCATTATCATTCTTATCGGGTAAATCAAAAACCGAATCGTACCGATAAATCGAAAATCGATAAAAATTATTTTATTGATTTAGCATATTTAAAATTCGAAAATCGATAATATACAAAACCAAATCGAATCGATCGATGCACACCCCTAATTCTATCGACAAATTATTGGTACATTTTAGATTTACATTACATTATATCAATTTGAAAGGAATCCCAAGATCGCTAATTTAAATATAATATGAGCACAAAAGCTAATGATATTATTGCAAGTGGTGCAATGCATGATTGGGGCTTGTTACAGTCCACATGAATTCATTTTTATAAATAGTTAATTTTATTTTTATTTTTTTAATAATCAAACTATATCTAGTGAAATATAAATTTTTAGAAAATAAAATTATCTTTGGATATAACTTATGAAATATTATGATACAGAAAATATAGAATTATTTAAGACCAGTGTAAATAATGCGGCATATTCTTTTTGGATGTTTATTAGTATTCATTTTGAAGCTTGATTATTTCAAATTTGTATTGGTACGTTCTTATCAAAGATGCTTCTATATACAACATTCGACCTCAATGTATTCCTTTTGAGGAAATCGCTTTCTACTAAAGATGTACTATACGTAATGTTTGATCTTAAAAATATTATATAAGAATAAAAGAGTAATTGTCACTCTTATGTGTAACCTTTTGTAATGAAAGATAGTTATTTATGTGGGTGCTATAATTTGCTCTTTTTAAATTTCATAAGATAATTATTAAATACAACAGCACCATCACAACGGATGTGATGTAGTGGATAGGGTTGTTCCTCCCTTGATTAGAGATCTCAGATTCGAGTTCTGGATTGCTATCAAGTGCTTTTCCCCGAACAGCGTTTTATATAATACAAATTTAAAATAGTCGAGTTCCAGTACAAATACCGAATACCAGGTAAGGCATATGTAGAACACTATTAAATATTTGTCAATTTTAGATTTTTTCAGTTTACCAAAAAAAAAAATAATAATAATAATTGATTCCTTTCCACTTTACAAATTGATTGAGACATCTTATCGGTGTACTAAATCTTATCTTTCTCACAGCCAATTCCCACTATTATTTAGATTCACTGTAACTCAACAAAATCATACTAAATCTTTGCATGAAAAAAAGCAATATTTGTCTTTCCTCAATAAAATACGTAAAACTTAATAAAAATTGAGTCGGATTAGATTTTGACTTGTTCTATAATTCATTACTCAAACTATTTTGATTCAAGATATTTTGATCCACGCAAATTCGGATTGGGTTGGATGTTAATCCATTTGTTATCTTGACCTATTATGACCCGCTTAAATTTGACCCAACTCACCCAATTACCACTCCTAATTTTACTTTTAGAAAGTAAGATAACTAACTTTCACGCTCATGTGACGACGAGGTACTGCAAACAAAAAAAACTAGCAAAATCTGATCATATTTATCGTAATCGATTAGTTAACATGTTGGTTAACCGTATTTTGAAACACTGAAAAAAATCATTGGCTTATCAAATTATTTATCGAGCTATAAAAAAGATTCAACAAAAGACAGAAATAAATTCATTATTCGTTTTACGTTAAGCAATACGTGGAGTAACTCTTGATATAAAAATAGACCAAATTAAATTTGAAAGCAAGTGATAAAGTCAATTTTTTTTTCCTTGCACTGAAAAACATATTAGTTAAGATTTAACAAATTTGTTTTTATGTGTAACACATAAAATTAAGGTGTTGATTTTCCATCGTTCTTCACGTACGTGCATTATTTTTATTTATTTATTTTCAATGTGTACTTTGATAAGACTTATTTATGACTTTTTCAAATATAACTTTGAAAAAAGAATTTTTAAAAAAAGAAAAGAAAAAAAAAAGGAACATGTTGATGAAATTGAGTGGAAAATTTTGTAAAGGATGGATTTGACTGTTTATGTTTGTGGGTTCGATTGTTGGGACGTGGCAGAATACAGTAGGTCCGTACGATACTAATAAAAATCGAAATTTTTTATCAATGAAAGAATAGCATATATACCAAAGCGAATGATTTGACTATTTCATATTAGAAATAATCGTGGGGAATACTTTGATCAATAATTTGATATTCTATTTCTTCATCATATTTTACGTGATATAGATAGTTAATTCAATCACCTAAAACCTTTCATAGAGGTTCATTCGAACCAAGCTTTCTAAATCTAGAAAAGGTTTTGGCCGCGATTTGATCCCAAAAGCCTAAAGACTTCATAAAAAATGATTGACTCTTTCATTGGTACATGAACCATTCAGTCGAAAGCCTAAAGACTTTATAAAAAACGACTGACTCTTTCATTGACACATGAACAATTCAGTGACGTCAGAATTCTTAATAAAGAGTGGCAAATAAAAATATGTGTGTTTTTACTAAGGATAGAACACAAGACTTCAAGTAATTTTTACAACTCCTTAACGACTACACTAAAAATTTAGTTTATCTTAAAAAGTGTCAATACTTATATAAATATTTCTTAAATAAAATTTTGGCATATATATACAATGTAATTTTCTGACGAAAAGGGTATGCTTGACACCGCTCGGCCAAGGGTGGTTCTGCCCCCGAAACTATTCGCTTCTTTTCAAATTTTTTTCCTTATAAATGAACAGATCTTTGTGATTCAATCGATTCGATTCTCATTCTCACCCTCCATGAACTTTCTTTAAGGACAAATTAAAAGTGCATCCAAACATCATTCTTTACAGAGAAAAATAATTTTTGATATCATACATCATATTTCGTACTTATTTTATACGCTCTTCCAAACGACCACACGGCATAGTTTCAACCCAACTCTAGGGAAAGTTAAGTGTAGACACTAGACCACTTGACACATATAGTCAAATAACAAGTCAATCTATTAAGGTTATCAAATTTGTTTAATTATGCTGACCTTCCATCGTTCTTCACGAGTTCACAACGTTATTTTACTTGGACTTTTTATTTATCCTTTTTTCTTTTCATTTTTGGTGGTTGATTATAATTATTATACTAGGTTTCCAAAGGAATATGTTGATGATATTGACTTAAAAAACTTGGAAAGGATGAAGCCTGGTTTGACGGGAAGGGTAAGAGCTAATTAATTTTAGGATGAATTTATATTATGTTTTATTAGAATAAAATTGCTGAATAACTTAATTTGAGATTAGTTATCGATCTTTATGAGATTG
>DF361389.1:8641-23531 GCA_000787875.1 Solanum virginianum | reverse complement strand
CTTTATGAGATTGTAACGTTTTTAGTTCAAATTTAAGATATGAGATAACAATCTGAGGTAACTAATTTCGTGATTAGTTATGTGTTCTTTCTTTTTCATTATTTTTGTCTCAATAACATATGACTTCCTCCCATTGTATATCTGGTCTTTCCATTTCTCATATTCCTATCTGATACTCTTTCTGTTCACTTTTAATTGTTATTATTACGCTTTTTGAGATTAATTTAATTAAATTTCTAAGCTAAATTGAAGTAGCTAAATTTAATATTTGAAATCTAAAATTTAGATGCTTGAAAACTATACAAAAATTGCTATAAGTTGCAATCCTTCTCATATTAATATGATGAAAAAATACATCTTAAAATATTGGTCAAAGTTCATATAATTTAACCTCGATAAATAAAATAGTGGCAATCAAAAGTGAACAGAGAGAGTATGAGAGTATGACGTTTCATTTAAATATCAAAAGATCCACACTTTTGACTATAAAAAATATGTATATATCAACCATAATTGAAAAGATAAATATAATTTTTTTTCTCAAAAAAGATAAATATAGTTTATCATTTAAGTCTATTCATTTTTTGTAAGAAAATACTTTTCTCCTAAATTTTAATATTATAAACTAGTGCCAAAGCCCAAAAGTTTCACCTCATAAAATTCGAATGCTCTACGATTATAAATTAAATTTAAAAAATCTTGTTATTAAACAAAAAAAAGCAGTCTGAATAAGTCGTAAAATCTCATCATGCATGCTTCAATTGAGATTGATGTTTATAATAAAAAAAATATGACATATTTAAAATATTAACTTTTTTCACACAATGAACGCTCGGAAATATGAACATAAGACTTTTTAAATTTAAGTCAAAAATATCTGATAAAAATATTTTATCAAAATAAAATTTATCGATTTATTCAGTACGATAATGTCTACAAAAATTAGTGGAGCTGACTGTATATGTACTAAATGATAGGAACATCATTGTACCTATTGAGTTGGCAAATCAGACCAAAATGGAAAAATAATACTTTATTTAGTATGTATAATTAGTACTTAAATATTTTTCAAATCCAATTAGTACTTAAATAATTGAATGATATTATTAAAAAAAATATCCTTGTATTAAAATATTTGTGATTGAAAATGTCATGCATGATGTAATCATCTATTTATTAATTAATTAAACATATATTGTACCATTGTTGTTGTTGGAACAAGTAACAAAACGAGGAAGCAATGAACTAGGATCCACATGGAGATGTTACTCCAATTGGACGTGGGGTCAAGTAGGGTCGAGAGGGTTTATTTAAATTTTTTGTTGGAAATTCATATTGTATATGCATATAATTAACATTATTTTTTATGTGTATACAGTAGATATGAAATTTTGTTTAACTTCATTGTGTGTGTTTACTTTTCATATCGTAAACTCTATTGGTGAAAATCTTGACTCTGTCATAAATTTTCTATATATAAAAGAAAAAAAAAAACAAAAAACATCGCATATAGATAGTCTTACATGTTATATACTTTTTCTATTTGTTTTTGCTTGTCCACTATACTATTATGGGGTGTCCAATAATATTTGTATCTACTTTTATGAAATCAAAAGATAATTTTACACTTATTTCTGAATTTGCCCTTATTATTAATTATAGTTATTTTTTATTACATTTTTCAAGACACTGTATTTATTATATTCAAAGAGTGATTTGATAAAATTATTTTTATTATTTACTGCTTCTTAATCTTTGTGTCAAGTCAATAGGGAACAAGTAAAAATGGACGAAAGGAATATGAGAAATGGGTCATCCTTTCAATTTTAAATTTTTTCTAAAAGTTTTAAAATCTACCCCATCTGTCTCAAATTAATTGAATTTTTTACGCTTTTTTCAAGGTACAAAATAGTTGAATTTTTCAAAGTTCAAAATGAATGTTTGAAATTTTTTCCATTTTTGTCCTTTCATTTATTAAACTTTTACATTTTCTAGGAAATAAATTACACTATATATTTATGATTTTAGAAAGGGCAACAGTGGAAAGTATGGTGTAAAGTTTGTCTTTGAATGTTTTTCCTAATATGTGTATATTACCTCACAAATTCAGTTAATATGAGACAGATGGAGTAGTTGACTATGAAAATCAATCATATTGTTAATAAAAGTGAATAAGAATACAGTTGAATTTCTTTATAATGATATAGTTTATCTCAATATTTTTTTTTATTATCGTGAAAGGTCGCTGAACATAGAAATATAATTATTTATTATAAAAAAATATTATTAAAAAGTACTAGTATATATGGAGAAATTTGACTATTTTTTTATTAAGTCAATAGTTGTGTTCTTTTAACCTATTATAAAAAATTGGTTTTATAAAGTGAAATTGAGAGTAGTAACTTATAAAACAATTAAGTGCTTCAATTTTGACTTTCAACATTGACTTTATGCGTAAATTTTTGAAAATAAGAACACTTCTTATTGTCTAAATAATTAACACGGTTTAAAAATGAGCAAATCAATATTCATATTATATATTCATGGTTAGGTAAAAATACAGACCAAGATAAAATATAAAATAAGTTTCGACTTTTAGATAACTTATAAAAAATAACGAATATGTGTTAATGATATGGATATTCATATAAGTCATATGAAAATTCATTATTTAATACAAATAATTTCATATTTGATTCTTCATCTCATATCAGTTGTTCAATTTTATAAATATAAAGTGTAATTTTTTTAATTTCTCTTTTAACGCTCACATTAAAGTTCGAGTTTTTGCATTTGCATGCTAAGGCCCTATTCAAGGGGAAGCTCTCCTCATCAAGAATTTTTTTAAATTAAATCTGAGATCTATAATTAAGAGAGAAATAGCCATCCACTATACTATATATTTTAATAATAAAAATATAAATTTTTACTAATTTACTCCTATAAAACTTTAAAACTTATGAAAACGTATTTACACTTTCAAAAAATAAACATAAAATTTTAAAAAAAAATTACAAAATGTAGTCTATTCGGTATAAGTCGATTCTTTGTGGGAGAAGTCTAGATCACTAATTTTGGACTATCGAGAAACCCCCCTCTGCTCACATCCGTGGAAACTGTTTTGCTTTTTTGCTTTAAGGACCCCGTCTGCTTTACACCTTCTATGACAGGGGAAATACTTCCGCACGAATACTAATTTGATTAGCATAAATGAGCTTTTTCTGAGTCCTTCAGATTGGGCGAGTGAGTCTAGTCCTCTCCCGTGAAGATTTTGCGATATATGACCATATGCTTCCTCTAGATCTAAAGTCTCGATTTATCAATTAAATTTTCTTTTCTTCATCGATACGAACTTACCTACTCCTGCTTCTACTAGATCCAAGAGAGTCAATGCCCGATTCCCCAATTTACTCCAATAAAAACTTTGAAACTTATGAACATATTTACACTTTCAAAGAAAAAAAGATTAATTAATTTTATTTTAATTAACAAATGATTTGAAATAATAATTTTAACCATCTTACTGGTCCTAGTAAAGTAAAAAAGTAGGAAACAAAAAACAAGAATTATTGGTTGCCCATGCACTGACACATAAGGAGCTCCAGAATCCTCTATGAATTTGTTCTTTACTTTTTTTTCCCTCTTGGCATTTTTCTATTTGATCCATTAAATAAAATAATATATCTATTTGCTTACTTTTAAAAGCACCCATGCTCCCCACCCATGTTACATAAATATATTAAATAATATATAACAATAAAATATAAACATAATGTCTAAAGCCATATGTCCACTGTCACCATTATCAGTTGTTCTCTTTTCTTATTTGAACCACTGTTAATTATGTATAAAAACACGTGATTGAGTCAAGGAATTCAAAAATATAACAACTCACCCCGCTCGTAATATTGTTTGTATCGGACCTACGCCTTCACGATTTTAAAAAGAGTTACTAACAGGTAATGTTTATTTGCTTATACACCTAACATCTTTTTTATATTTTATCGATGTGGGACTTTCTATTTAAAGATGGGTTGTTGCATACACTTTCTCTATGGACTTAACATCCTCCTTGAGGTTTGCTCCACCGTATGAGATTCGCCTAGACTCATTTGCTCTATGCTGAGATTTGTCCTACTATACGAGATTCGCCTAGACTCAATATTGAGGTTTGCCCCGCCTCACCAGGATTTGCCTAAAGTCCGTTGAACTCTGACCCATATCAACAAGGCTATACAAGTTCCTGGATAAGACACCATCTATAACGACCCAATCCACTAGTTATATTATCCACTTTGGGTCTGGACCCTCACGGCTTTAAAATACGTCACTAGTAGATCAAACGTATTTACTTATATATCCAATATTTCTCTTGTATTTTGTCGATATGAAACTTCTATCTAAAAATAAGCTGTTGCAGAAAAGAAAAAAATAAAATGTTCAAAATTTAAATTTGGAACCTTAAAGTGAATATGAGATTCTCTAAACTACTGAGTCAACATCTAGATATATTCTGTGTGTAACTTAGGTAAGAAAAATAAATAACTGATAATTAGTCTAATATGATTTGAGGTGTATTTTAATATAATTGAGATGCGAAATTCGTAAAAAAAATATAAAATAATTTGAATACATTTTTAATAATTAATGTTGAAATAGTAGTGATGTGATATACTTTCCTTAAATACACTTTCCTTGTCTCTCTGTCCTGTACAAGATATTTTGTTTCAAAGTTCCTCATGTTTATTTATTTATCTGTCCAATAAGGGTGAATAGGACATTTGCAAGACTAATTTAATTATATTATTTGATTAAAAAATAAAATAAACCTTATATAACGGAGTTAAATACAGGTGTTAACTTTGTAATCATTTTCAAGATTTTCATGTGTGTATATATTTATTTTATATTGTACTAAAAAGATCTTATATGGATTCGAATATTATTTTAGATAGTGGAGATAGCGGCATTAGAAAATTATTAATTTGTGGAAATAGGGTAAAGTAAAATTGTTTAATTATACATATCAGATGCGTCGGATGATAAATATTTTTTATTTTTAATTTTAAAGTGATTGGTTCGACCAAGCTAGTAATAAAGGGAAAATAAATCTTTTTAGCTAGGATAAAAATTATTTTAGATTATAAATTTAAATTTTGAATATGATCATTACAATTTTAAAATTAATATAATGAGAATCACATCAATTAATCAAATTTACAATTAAATATTTGTCTGTGTTTAGTATTTTTTTTAATGTACATACATTGTTTAGGTAAATATTATTGAATTCACATGAGTTTATAATCATTGAACTAGATCTATACCTGATTATAAGCAGAATAAAACGTAATGTTTCAACTTAAGAGAATTCAGAATTTGAACTTACGAGTTTTAATTTCTAGAAAAAATAAATATTAGTTAAATTTTTTAACACAAAACATAATTTGACCAAAGCTAAATATCCTATTGAACTCGTAACTTGAACTCTAGTTCTGCTCAAAATTCATATGGTGAAAAATATACTGAATAAACCTTAAATCATTCAATCAATTGCGCCTAATCCCAAATTAATTACTTGAGTCAGCTATAAGAAACCTCTACATATTCCTTAAATTCTAAGATTAGTATTCAAAAGATTGATTATACTATACTAAATATTAACTTTCTATAAATATCATACTAAATATTAACTTTCTATAAATATCAACTGGAATATTCCTCATGTTATCTGAAATCCTTCCCAGATAAATAAAAAAAAATAGAAATCCATAACTTTTTATTAGAAAAAAGGACCATTTTCCTTTCTATTTGGATAATTGAAAAATATTTTTATTTATTTATAAGATTATCAATTTTCTTATAAATTATTTTTATCATTAATTACATGAACAGGTAGTATAGTTTCAAAGTGTGTAAATATTATTTTAAAATATTTGAAATTTTTATATTCAATTTACGATCAAAATTAAGTGTTTTGATTCACACATTCTAAACTCTCTCATATAAGTGGGGACCGCAAAAAATAAAACTTTATTTGGTCCTGGTATTCATATTGAGCCCGATTAATTTAAATTCATGCATTGCAAGATCATTTTTAAAAGCATCATTTCTAACATAATTTTTTTTAATCTTCAGAACTTAAATATTAAATCTCTAGTTAAAAATAGAAAAATTTCAATCATCCATCACAACTCATATTAATACAAAAAAGATACATATTACTCCCTCTGCCCAGTGACAATCTTTTCTTTTTAATTTGTCCCAAAAAATATCATCTTATTAGAATAAAAAACAAATTAACTTTAAATTTCTCTTTTATCATTAATAAAATAATTTTCAATCATAAAAATATCTATGAATTATTTTAAATCACAAATTTTAAATTTTTTTCTTCTTTTCTTAAGACTATACAAAGTTAAATAATATCACATAAAATAAAACGAAAAGAGTATAAGATAGTCACAATTAATCAAAAATCATATAAATTTCATATTTTGAATCCACTAAAACGATATACACATTCCAATGTGTACAACTGTTTTTTTTTTTTAAAATGATTTAAAGATTCATGACTTCTAATTATAGCACTATAATAAATTATCATCCTATCATGTCTCTATCTCTCTCCTCCATCTCCTCTCTTAAAAACTCTCCTCCATTTCTCTACTTCCCCTTGTTCAATTCTAACAACTTCCCTTTTTTCCCCTCTTTCAACTTCATTGTTGTAAAATCAAGTGATCCATATTTAAAAAAAAACACAATAATTTAAATTGAAATGAAGATTCAATGTGATGTGTGTAACAAGAAGGAAGCCATTGTATTTTGTACAGCGGATGAGGCTGCTCTTTGCGATGATTGTGATCATCGTGTCCATCATGTTAACAAACTTGCTAGCAAACATCAACGTTTTTCACTTCTTCAACCTTCTCCTAAACAATCCCCTTTATGTGACATTTGTCAGGTATAATTCAACTTCAAAAGCTTAATTATATAATTTTTTTTTCTTGATATAACAAACATGTTCGAGTCAGTTTTTGCGTACCTAAACTATAGTACAAGTTTGACTATTGGTATATTGTGAATTTGATTTCAAAGTTCTTGTTATAATAATAGTGTTCAGATCAACTTTTGGACACCTAATCTGTTTAATAGGTACCTATTACCTTATATTGATACAAGTATTAATTATCGAATAATATTATTTACTAAGGTTTGGACCGATAGGAAGTAAATCATATGATCTTTTGTAAATTTCATCTCAAAGTTCCTCTTTCTTTATATTGACTATCAATTATCAATAATGCCTCTATCGACCTTAGTCCTCGATCACTAGTGGAAGAATTAAGTAGTGGCAAGGGGGTTCAAATGAATCCGTTTTGGTCAAAAAAAATTATACTCATAAAGTAATGAATTCTGACTCTGTCATTGAACCTTTTCAATTTTAGATCGTGACAAATTTGGTTCATATTATGACATTTTCTTATTTGATTTTACGTTGTTGATGATGTTTTTGCTCACAGGAAAGAAGGGGTTTCTTGTTTTGTCAACAAGACAGAGCTATTATGTGTAGAGAGTGTGATCTTCCAATACACAAAGCAAATGAACACACTCAAAAACACAACAGATATCTTCTTACTGGTATAAAACTTTCAGTAAACTCTGCTCTCTACTCTGCTCCATCATCAATTTCCTCCGTCGATTCGTCTGCTTCAAATTTGAAGTCTCAGAACCCCATCAGTAAGCCTGCAGCAGGAGCTGTGGAATCAGTGAAAGTTGTGAAAGAAAAAGTTGGTGGATGTAATAGTAATAATAATGGGCAATTGGTGATTGCAATAGGGGGAAATAACTTAACAAGTAGTATATCAGAGTATTTAGAGATGTTGCCTGGTTGGCATGTTGAAGATTTTCTTGATTGTTCAACTCCTAGTGGTTACTCCAAGGTTTGTATTCATGTTCCTTGATTTTTTGAGTCTATATTTTGTCTATCGAGTGTGTTGCGATACATGATCATCTCTTCTAAAAAAAATTAAGTCGCCACAGAGAGCACACCCCTATTCCTTTTTAATGAGTCAAGCACGTGGAAATTCTTTAAATAAGGGATACTGGCGAAACTCGAACCCAGGATCTATGTCTAATCTGTTATCATGTTGTAATGTCTGACTTCTCATCTAAAAGTTTTAAACCTTTTTTTAAAAAAGAAGAAAAATTTAACCTTTCTTAGGAGGTTTCACCTTTTTGCTCTTTTGATGATTCGAACTCGAACACACAACCTTAGGGTTAGAAGTGGAAGGTCTTGTGAACTACCCCTCTTGTCTATAGAAAGCATAATTTTATTTACTATATTATCTCTTTAACACGCTTTCTCACGTACAAGCCACATTCTTTTTTCATAGACCATGTACATAGAAATTCTCTTAAACAATGGATGGTTGTGTGACTTGAATTATAAATCTTTGTCTGTTCTGATGTTATGTTATAGTGTATGACTTTCTCTTAGAAAAAAATTATGTTGCTAGAAAGCGTACTTTTTTATTTACTTAATTATCTCTTCAAGAGAGTGTAAAATATAAATGACAAGTCTTTTGATATGTTATTTTTGTGGTCATTGACAGAATATTGGAGATGAGGATTTGTTGTCATTTTGGGATACTGATCTTGATAGTCAATTGAATTCTTTTCCACCACAAAATGTTGGTATTTGGGTCCCTCAAGCCCCTCCTCTTCCAGAGTCGAAGCAAGAGACTCAGAAACAACTTTCTACTCCTTCAATTTTGAACTTTGGTGGGCAAATTGGCCTAAAAGAATCAAGAGAAGTTACCAACATCAAGTTCAGTAGAAAGTGGACAGATGACAATTCATTTGCTGTCCCACAAATCAAGCCACCTTCCACTTCTTTCAAGAGATCAAGAACCCTTTGGTAGAAAACTCTGACGATAATCTTCTCTATATCGTTCCAATTTTATACTGACGTCTCTATGCAAGAATGACACGCACATATCCGGAATCTTACAAATTGGCTTTGTTGTATTTCTTGAAATGTTTGTTTGTTTGTTGTATCTCGTACTAGCTAGTGCAAGCATCTTTTTGTGGTTGTAAATATCTTTTTGAGAATCTTATGAATGAAAACTTAAGCTTTAGGTATTGATACATGACAAACTATCTCAAGTCATGTCCTTTCTCAGTACTTTCATGAAATTTTCATTGTTACGCTGGGAAAGTAATATTTGGATCTAAGCTGTGACAGTTAGAGAAAGTCACTAGGTGGTTTTACCTTTTTGGTATGGAATATAAAGGTGGTTAGACCAAAAAATTGGAAGCGTCTTGCCTTTGTCACTGTGACGCCCATAATAGAAGGTGGACCAGCTAAACCAAATCAAATATAATACATAAAAGAGGTGGTTGAAAGGACAATGCCTTGGTTTCCAATTCCCTAGCTTAGGTTTAAAAGCGCTCATTAAATAAGTGCGCCGAAAAAAGTGGGGAGGTGGTCTCTACTCCTAGCTGAGAAAGAGGTTTTTAATTATTTTATTTTTATTAGTATATAATTTATCTTCATTAAATATTTACTTAATTGAATTTTAAAGTTTTCAAGATTAATTGTTACTCTCTTCGTCCAACTTCTCCTGTACTATTTTGTGATGTTCAATAATACTTGTTCACTTTAAGAAATGACGAGATAATTTTACACTTAGTTCCTAATGTACGCTTATCATTAATTATAGTTATTTTTCAAGACATTGTATTTATTAAATTCAAAGGATAATTTGTCAAAATTACTTTATTATTTACGACTTTTTAATCTCTGTGTCAAGTCAATAGGGGTCAAGTAAAGTTAGATGGAGGGAGTAATTTTCTACTAAGAATAAAATTAAAAAATATTTAATTCTATTTAAAATTTCAAAAATATTAAATAATTTTGACAAGTTGCTTTCTGCATTTATTGTAGGACAACCATGTGTAGCACAAGAATTTGGTGGATGAGATTGATGAAATGTTTAATTAATTACCTCAGCTTTATTGAAACTAGTTATCCAATAATGCACGGGCCCAATAATCTTTAATTTATTTAAATATATTTATTTTAAAATATAAAATCATATTTTATCAAGAACAAAAATAATAGAAAAAATAGTTAATTATGCTCCATTTTTCTTCACTAAGGCTCAAATTTACTCTCTTTTTTAAATTTTTTTTTGTAAAGTTGGAGTTGTATTTGATATATTTTTTACAGTACGTGAAATAATATTCATATATAAATATATTATAATTTTGAAAACTAATTAAAAATAAGCTATAAATTGTTTTTTGAATTTAAAACATAATCTCAAATTTAATTTGAAAATTTTACGATTAAACAGGAATTTTCTCATACTGTAGAAATGTGAATCGTAATTTGTATAGCTATATTAGTAACCTACAAGTGAAAGAGAATGGGTAATCGAACAAATATTTTTTTATTTTCTTCATGTCAATTATAAAAAAACATTTTTGCTATAATAAATTTTCTTTGTCCTTATATTATTTACAAAGTTATCTTTCTGATTTCTAAGGTTATTAGTGAAAATTATGGTTCAAAATATATCATTAAATATATTTTTTTAATATATGTTATTACTTTATAAATTTAATTAATATAGAACTGAGAGAGTAATGATTTATAATCCTTTAAATTCTTATTGAGATTGCTTAATTTAAAAAATATAATTAAATTTTATCTTGAACTTTTGATATGAGATTTTTTTTATTAATAAGTAATTGAATATATATGACATAAATCACAAATATTAAGGTTGTATATTACCTTTTTCTCCCTATGATTTAGCAATCTTGTGATAAATGAGAAGCTTAGCATAACAAATAGGGGTGATAGGGACCATTATTTCAATATATTTCTTCATTTCCCTGTCCCTATCCTTTAGCGTATTTGCGGAAATTCAGTAATTTTTATTCATATTTTATTTATATTATTATAAAATTAACAAATATTTATAAATTTTTAATTGTAAATTTAGACGATATTGTAAATTAAACTGAAAATTACTGTAAAAATTAAATTTAGATATTTCAAATTTTAAATTTGTATCCGCTCACAATTATATTATCAACTGATAATAAAAGTTTTGCTTTGACTCAATTTTATATGAATGCATAACACGTTCTAATAAACAAGATTAAATTTAATAGTACTAATCTACCATGACTATTATTTCTAAACTAGACAAATATTATTAGATATGAAAAGATTATAAGTAAATATATACTAGTTAATTAGCTAATATAGCTATAGTTTCAATACACGATTTATACAAATGTTGTGCGCGATTATACAAAAATTGTGCACGAATCAAATTGTATAGTGAAATATACAAACGCTGTGAATTATAGCGAATTATACAAACACTGTGCATGAATTGTATAGCGAACTATATAAACAATATACAAAAACTGCAAATTATATAACAAACTATAGAAATGTATACAAAGGCCGATATAACTATAGTTATGAAATGTAATTATTCAAGCTATAACTATAAAACAGAATTAGGCTCTATATATTTATCCTTAATCATTACAATTTGCATCCAGTAGATATTTTCTTATCAATAATGATTTTTTCTTAACAAAGTGGCCCATCATATTATCTAATACCAAAACAAAAGAAGGAGTTTGTTATGTGTAGTGATATGTAATATAATAAAGAAAATTTGTAGACAACAAATCCGTTGTAGTCTAGTTGGTTAGGATACTCGGCTCTCACCCGAGAGACCCGGGTTCAAGTCCCGGCAACGGAATTATTTTTTTTGTTCTTTTGACATGGTTTGTCGCTCTTTATGGAACTTTTTCCCGTTTTCTGAGAGTCTAAGATTGCATACACACTACTAAGATTCTATTGAATATATTATTGTTGTTAGAAACTTTTCTCCGAGAAGGAGGAGTTCCTTCTTTCTTTCATATGATAATATTGATGTAAGTTATATACATGATATATAATTGATAATGTGAAGACTATATAAATAAATATATAAGTCAAATATATCTAATGAAAGAGGCCAATCTATTTAAATTTTAATCAATGCTCATTTGAAGTTGAAATGTAACTAATGATATTGAATAATCAATAATTTAAACAAACACCACTAATCTCAATTTTCAATAAACATTAGATTGTTTTGAGTGAAGTGGTGTGTTTTATTTGCTTTTTAATCATTATTTATTTGAAAATTCAATCGAGGTGAAGAAATATGAATCATTATATTTACACATTACATGTATATCGATATTTTGACACTACTAAGAAGTATCAATTTTCACTAGAAAATCAACATGGGTTTATGAAGATAGGAAGTTGTAGAAGGTTACACTCTTGGACTCTTGGATTGTTCAACAAATTGGAGATAAACAAACATAATTATCGTTTCAAAATAAGGGGGTGTTTGGCTAAGCTTATAAGTCGGTTAAATAAGTTTATAAGCAGTTCTGACTTATTCGCGCATTTGGTAAACACAAAAGTATCTTTAAGATACAATTAGTCAAAAGTTATTAGTTGGGACCTCGATTTTACAACTCATGAACACTTTCGGTTTGACCAAGTTTGATCTCTTTTAGAATCTCCAAAATACTCCTCCAAATGTATAACTTTTAATGTTGAATGATATTATCATAGTTTATATATACTGTGATGGTATCAAATAAATTAAAGACGAATTGGGCATAGACTAGGAAGGAGACACATTGAATAATTACTTTAAACCGACTAGTATTTTGTGAGTTAACTAAGGATGGGCCATGAAATAATAATTAATTTGTATTATATTTCTATGAGGTAGTAATAAGGATTGTGTATATTTTACCCTCCCTAAACCTCATTTGTGGGATTTCACTAAATATGTTATTGTTGTTGTTATTACGTGGATTAGTGTAGTTTTCCCAAAGAAAAAACTTTACTAATGGGCTCAAAATATTGCAGCTATGTAAGATTTGGGCCTTAAAAAGTCCATTAAGAACATAAGAATTTTTGGACAAAGAGTTGGTAAATGACCAATCTGAGGTGGACCAATTATATTAATTAGAGTTGGTAAACTTTACAATTTAAATTTTATCCTACTTTTAAAGTTATCAACATAAAGTTTTTGCAAAGGACTAACGTTTGCTCATATATTGCTCAATCTTATAAACAAAACATCAAACTGTCATCTCACGTTTGCAATATCACAAAATCTCAGACAGTAATCCAATGTATTCTCATAAAATATATTGAATTTTCAAACCATAATCTAAAACGTTTCTTGATTAAAAAAAGGATCAATCCTTAATTGATGATCTATAGTACTCATTCCACAGCCAACTTACATTAGCTACGAATTTCATTGCGAATCCATAACTATTTCACTAGTAATTGACAGAAATTTGTCGCCAAATAAGATTAGTGATAAATTCTACTATTCAATCGCAAGTTTATTTGATATTAAGTACTTTTTTTATTTACATGAATCAACATTTTAAGATGCTTCACGAAACCGAATAGTAAAAAGTATCATTTGGGGCTTTGAGTAGTTTCTTGACGTAAAACAAAGAGGATCAATTAATTTACCACAACCAAATTGTCTAATTAATTTAATTAGCATGCATTGTATCTTCAACTAATGTTGTTAAGGTTATCGTGAATGAAAGAACTTTGAAATTTTTAGTTGAAAAAACTTTTTTTGCGTGCATTTTGCTACTTCTCATTTGATTTTTTTTGTTCTTCACTTCTTTGCATTGTTTTTTTTATCTCTATTGTCCTTTGATTTATTTACGATCTCATAATAATAATATATTCAGTGTAATCTTATAGATAGGGTATATACAGAGAGGATGGTACTACACAACCTTACTTCTACTTGAGAGTAATCGTAGAGAGGTTATTTCTGATATCCGATTCAAGTAAACAAATTAAAATAAATGTGAAAAAGAGATACAACAGTAAATAAGTCATGTTATTTTTTATTTTACATTTATTGGAAAGCTAAATTAAAAATAGACAGGTCGACCGAAGGCTCTGGCTCCCGGGCTGGAGGAAGAGAAGGCTCTGGATCCTCCGGTCCATCTATTCACTTTTACTTGTCACTGTTTCATTTTTCAAGTTTAACTTGACTAAACTTCAAATAGAGGGGGACCACCCTTGGCTGAGGGGTGTTGACACCCCTTCATCGAAAAATTACATCGTGTATATAGGTCAAAATTTGATTTAATAAATATTTATACAAGTATTGACACCTCTTGACACAAGCTAAACGTTTATCGTAGTGGTTAAGAGGGTGCAAAAATTGCTTGAGAGCATGTATTCTATCCTTGGTAATAATATATATGTATATATATATATATATATATATATATATATTTATGTGACACCCCTTATTAAAAATTCCGACTCCGTCATTGACTTCAAGCCAAATTGAAGTAGCTGAATTTGATATTTGAAATCTAAAATTTAGAGGATGAAAACTATACGAAAAATGTTATAAGTTGCAATACTTCTCATATTAATATAATGAAAAAATTGTTGATCAGAATTCATATAGTTTAATCTCAATAAGTGAAATAGTGATGAATAAAAAGGAACGGAGGGAGTATGTGCTTTTAAGTTGAGAAATTTGCAAAGTGTGGAATTTTTCTCTTTATTTTAGTTTGTCATTAGCAAGAAGGCACCGAAAGAAAGAAAAAAACAGGCTTTGTTTTTTGCATATTATGTAGAATATTTGTTTTACAAGCCAACCCTTTTTTTTCTTTTGCTATTTTCTTCGTGCCCAAGCATTTTATTCACAAAATATTTATTAAAAGTCATATATGACTTTTAATAAATAGTATGATAATTAATATTACTCAATTCTAGAATGCGGAAAAAAAT
>DF361390.1:28233-45367 GCA_000787875.1 Solanum virginianum | reverse complement strand
CGCGCACTGAGCAACAAACTCTACTATGGCTCATTTCATGCCGTCCCACCAATATAAGCATCTGAGGTCATGGTACATTTTTGTCGATCCAGTGTGAATAGAATAGCAGGCATAGTGCGCTTCACCCATAACCTGTCGCTGTAACCCTGCAACATCTGGTACACATAACCTGTCCCTAAACAACAAAGTTCCTTCGGGGTAGAGTTCAAATAGGGTTTGTCCCATTTCCAGGGCTATGTCTCTGTATCGAGCTAAGACAGGGCCTTCGAACTGACTTCGCTTAATCTCCTCTACAATGGAAGATTCAGGCGTACCTCGAACAGAAACCCCTATATCTCTAGAATCTGCCAAATGGACTCCCAGACTAGCTAACTGATGAATGTCATGAACTATCTCCTTCTTCTCTAGAGGTGTGTTAGCTAAACTATCCATAAAGTTGTGAATAAGTGCATCAGCTACGACATTAGCTTTCCCTGGATGGTAAAGAATATCAATATCATAGTCTTTCAACAATTCTAACCACCTCCACTGCTACAAGTTCAACTCTTTTTGCTTAAATATATACCAGAAACTCTTATGATCAGTATAAATATCAACATGAATGCCATATAAATAATGTCGCCATATTTTCAAGGCATGGATCACCGCAGCTAATTCTAGATCATGGGTAGGATAATTCTGCTCGTGCTTCTTGAGCTGCTGGGAAGCATAGGCTATTACCTTGTCGTGCTGCATTAACACACACCCTAAACCAACATGGGAGGCATCACAATAAATCACGTACCTGTCTGGACCTTCAGGAAGAGTCAAAATTGGAGCTGTAGTCAGTTTCTCCTTCAATAGCTGGAAGCGGCGCTCGCAAGCATCGGACTACTGGAACTTCGCTCCTTTCTACGTTAGCCTTGTCAAAGGCGTTGCAATGGAAGAGAATTTCTCTACAAATCTCCTGTAATAACTAGCTAACCCCAGAAAACTACATACCTCGGTCGGCATCGTAGGCCTATGCCAAATCTTTACGGCCTCAATTTACTGGAAGTCTACCCGGATGCCATCAGCTCCTACAATATGGTCCAAGAATTCCACCGAAGACAGCCAGAACTCACATTTAAAGAATTTAGCATATAACTTTTGATGACGAAGAGTGCCAAGTACCGTCCTCAAATGATTTGCATGGTCCTCATCTGATCGAGAATAAACTAGGATATCATCAATAAATACAATCACGAACACATCCAGGAACGGTTTGAACACTCGAGTTATAAGGTCCATGAACACAACTAGAGCATTTGTCAGCCCAAAAGACATAACTCTAAATTCATAATGCCCATACCGAGTTCTAAATGTTGTTTTGGGAATATCTTCTTCCCGTACTCACACCTGATGATAACCCGATTGCAGGTCTATCTTCGAGAAATATTTAGCTCCCTGTAACTTGTCAAATAGATCGTCAATCCTGGGGAGGGGGTATTTATTCTTTATAGTTACCTTTTCTAGCTGCCGGTAGTTAATACACATCCGCAGTGACCCATCTTTCTTCTTCACAAATAATATTGGGGCTCCCCAAGGTGAGGTGCTAGGCCGAATAAAACCTTTCTCTAACAGATTCCTCAGTTGCTCCTTCAATTCCTGCAATTCAGCTAGTGCCATTCTGTATGGAGGGATAGAGATAGGCTGAGTGTCTGGCAATAGATCTATGCTAAACTTGTCTTCCCGCTAGGGATGAAGACCCGGAAGTTCATCCGGAAATACATTTGGGAACTCATTAACCACTGGAATAGATAAGAGATTTGATGTTTCTGCATTAAAGTCATGCACCTGAACTAAGGGATAAAGGCAACCCTTTCTGATCATTCTTTTGGCCTTGAGGTAAGAAATAAACTTACCCACCGGCGTAGCAACATTGCCTGACCATTCAATGATTGGCTCTCCCGGGAACTGGAATGGACTATCTTCTTTTGGCAATCAACCTTAGCGTAGCTAGAAGCTAGCCAATCCATACCCATAATCATGTCAAAATCGGTCATATCCAGCTCTATCAAGTCGGCCCTAGTACAGAGGTCACAAATAGATACCGAACAATTTATATTAATTTGACTAACGATAATACATTCTCCTGCTGGGGTCACAACCTCACATGGCTCTATTGGTTCTGAGTCTATATCAATGGTACAAGCAACCAAAGAGGAAATATATTACAAAAAGGAACCAGGATCAATCAACGGATACACAGCTTGAGAACAAACTAATAATGTACCTGTAATCACATTCGGTGATGCCTTTTGATCCTATAGGCTGGCAAAAGCATAAATGCGATTTGAAGGATCGGTAGAAATTGGAGCTCCATCGCGACCTCTGCCATGACCTGCTACTGCTGGAGTACCTTGCTCCGCAGGGCGCATAGCTACCAAAGCTAAAGAAGAAGCTCCGACTGCGCCAGAAGTCTGAGCTGACCCCTCTGCACCGATTCTATCTGGATAGTCCCGCATCTGGTGGCCCTGATGGCCACATAAAAACAAGCACCCGTTACATGGTGACACTTCTTAGGGTGTCGTTTCCCACATTGAGAACACCAGGGTGCGAATGGTCTCAATTGACCGCTGGTACTCGGGCCTGACCCTGACTGACTGGCACCTTCTGGCCTCCTACTGGTGATCTATGGGGGCGTACTCTGTAATGGCTAAGGAGGATATCTACCCTTCTGCTGTTGGGGTTATCTGCCTCGATATTCACCCATATATCTAGAAGACCTTGCCCTCTTAGGCTGCCCTTTTTCATCTGCTCTCTCAATTTGACGTCCTCTACGATGATCTTCCATACCCTAGGCATGGGCGTGAATGTGATCAATGTCCATACCGGGCTAGGCTGCCATCACTAAACAACTATCAATGTAGTACGAGTCCAACCCTACTATGTATCGATGCATTCGATCTGTCATACTGGCAATATGCGCGAACGCATATCTGGGTAATGAATCAAACACCAAGCTATATTCTCAAACAAACAAACCCCGCTATCTCAGTATCAAAAATCTATCCTCCCTAGCACGTCTAACCTCTGGAGGTAGAAAATGGGCCAAAAATGCCTCGGTGAACTCACCCCAAACAGCTGGTGGGGGCACCCTCACCTCTAGAAAACATCCACGACTCGTACCAATTTGCTGCCATGTCATACAGTCGGTGTGAAACTAGCTTCACTGATTCCGTCTCAGACTTACCAATCAGTCGCAAAGTCCACTGCATCTGGCGTACGAACTCATGGGGGTCCTCTATGGGTTTGGACCCAAAGAACTCTGGTGGCTCACACGTCAGAAAATCGCGAGCCTGTGAGCTATCATGGCGAGCTGCTTGAGCACTGCCTGCCCCCTACCTATAGGCCTGGCCTGCCACCAGCTGAGTCAACAACTACACCGCCGCTTATAACTCCCCTATCTCCGTACTCTATGCACTGCCTGCCCCCTGCCTGTGGTTCTGGCCTGCCACCAGCTCAGTCAGCAACTGAACCGCCTCTCATAGCTCCCCAACCTCTGCACCCTGCTGAGAGGCTGGAGGTTCTGGCACTCGAACCTCAGGAGCTGGTGGGGTAGCTGAACCAGCTATCGGGGGTGCAATGCCCTGCCAGCGCTGAGCACAAGCCCTGGTAGTTCTCGGGCCCCGACGGGTCTCGTCGATCGCTGTAGGCCTGCCACTTCGGGCAGCTGGTGTCTTTCTCAGGTGCATGACACATCGATAAACAAGACTCTACTAGACACGGTCTGTGGACACGCTGAGGACGTACTGCTCTGATACCACTTCTGTCACATCCTAGCCAATGGGCCGTGACTAGTGCCCGATTGGGGCACCTAGACACAAACACAAAGTCAGATTACAATTATAGCAGATATCTTATTTTTTTATAGAAATTTCGGTAGAATTTCCTTTGTTTTACTAACTATCCCAAATACCCTGCACTTAGAAAACCCAGCACAATATCATACAAAATACATATGTGGGCCGACAAGGTCACTGCTGTGGTCAAAACCGCTCAAAATACATAGCATACGTATATAGTCATACAAAACTAGCTTAACCCATATACACAGGCATCCATAGACCTCTAAATGAACAAACAGAATCATAGGATGGGACAGGGCCCTGTCGTACCCTCGAATGAACGTATATGCAAAAATATTAAATAAGTGTATATACTAAATGTTTGCTCCGAAGTAAAGGGAGTACTTTAGACAGTAGGTGGGAATCCTAAGTTGGTGGGCTGCTGTCCTGTACGTCGGTACCTGTAGGCATGAAACGCAGCCCCCTAAGCAAAGGGGGTCAGTATGGAATACGTACCGAATATGTAAAGCAGAATGTACAGAATGTTAATCAAAGTAGTAGTCAAAATGGGAGTAGGAAAATCAAATGCATATCCAAAAACAATAAAAAGTTTATTTTTAAAATACCAAATCATGCCTAACGGATCGGAACCGGTGGTGACCTCCAGAATTTTGCCATCCACCGCATATCACCAGAAAGTTCAAAGCCCCAAAATCTCCTTCACATAATACAACATAGAATAAGTGAGCCAGGGCGATCTTCGGCCCAGCACCCACGTGAGCCAAGGCGATCTTCGGCCCTGTACTCACAAGTCATAATGTCCATAGATCAAAAGCCTAGCGCCTTATAACCCCAGTCTAAGTAAAACCAGCCCATGGGAAAACTGACCCGCCGTATACAGCCTAACACCAGAATCTATATATATATATATATATGCCATAATACGCATGATAACAACCGGCCCGAGAATCAGTGAAGGATATCATGATAGGCTCGAGCAGAGTCATGAGAAATCATATGCATAAAATTCATTATCATAAGTCCAAGGATCAGTAAGTTATTTATTTTTTTATAAACAAAATATTATTGATTCCAAAATCTTTCAAGAACTTTTCAAGATTTTTTTAAAGGGTGTTACGGGTCCCACGGCCGATGGAAACCCGAACTAGCCTAACTTAGGAGGAGCATACTCAGCCTAAATCATACAAACTACTATAAAATATCTCAAAATAGTTTTCAAGCCAATTCGGGCTTTTTACCAAAAGATGCGGATGTTTATTCTTGTCACACTTTTAGGAAACATATTCTTTCAAACATATCAAAATTTTTGTATTTTTACAACTTATGAACTTCAAATACCCAAGAGTCAAAAATATGACTAACTTCTATGGAAATACTAACGAATGAACATAAGACATGTTTAAGCCCGAATTGCAAGGAAAGAGGGATCTTTCAAAATTCATAAGATTATCTATGTTTAACTAATTCTTGCCAAGGAACAAAATGCTTTACATACCTCAGTCCCTTCTCTAACAAATCCCAACGCAAAGCTGACCCAACTTATACTTCCGAATGTCTAATATCTACAAACAAATCACAAGAACGCCAAATGATTAGCTAAAGGCCTTTTTGGGCCTTAAATTCCATATTTGCCCCTAATTCAATAAAAATTTTGGCAGCACTTCCCCTAAAACATAGGCTGCCCCGAGACTTAACTCGGCTCAAATTAATCAACACAACAACAAAAACAACCTAACAACATCAACAAGCATTTCCAATGTCATTACAACACCAAATACACTAAATAATATCATTTTATCATCACTACAAAATCAGGGCGGTATACTATATATACATGTAGATGATGTTTAGCACTTCCTTACCTCCCCAGAATCATATCACATCAACTAAACGTCAAATGCATACTTCCAACACAACATAGCATTTGATTACATACTTAAACCCAAATTCGGCCAACCCTTCAAATATATATATAAATAATTCCAATACTTCCTTCACCTTACAAAGATCATATTCATACTAATTAAACATAAATTCATGGTTCCAATACAACATAATCCTATAATCTTACATATCCAAATTTTCATCCCCAATCCTTAACATACACAACTCACTTAAACATTCTATCTTTCATGATTTCTTTCAATTCAATATACTACAACATACATGGAACCTTAATAATACATAAAATAAGAGTAAAGATCACCTTACCTCTTCAACCCCCTTAAATGGGGTCAAATCGCCAAAGTCGATAAGGGAGCTTTTTCTTGGTCAACTAACACCTCCATGCTACTTAGAGGACTCGATATATAAGATTTGTAACGTCAAAATAATTGTGAAAATGAATAAAGTGAATTATGATTTTTGTTTGCCCTTAACCCGAGAGCTTCAGGTGTGTGTACTCTTGTTGTTTAAAATTTTCTAAGTGTGGGAAGTGTTTAGAAGAATGGAGAGATAGTATGTAAATATCCACACATTCTTGACCACACCCCCACACATGGACCAATAGGAAAATTACATAATTTAAGGTGGGGCACAATTAATTGTCTTCAAGGCTACAAGTTGTGAAAATTCCACTTTGGTCCCCAAACTTTTCCTAATTGAATCACTTAAGGATATACGGGGCCTAACATAACGAAACCCTTATCTAAAATATCTTTCAGTTGTATCTTTAACTCTTTTAGCTTCGAAGGAGCCATACGGTATGGGGGAATGGAGATGGGTTGAGTACCTGGAAGAGTGTCTATCCCAAAGTCTAACTCCCTATCAAGAGGGACTTCGGGAAGATCCTCACAAAAGACTTTTGGGAACTCATTCATGACTGGAACAGACTGAAGAGATGGTGCCTCGGTAGGAGAATCGTGAACTCTGACAAGATGGTAGATACACCCTTTGGAAATCAACTTTCTAGCTTTGAGATATGAGATAAACTAACCCTTAGGTAAAACTGAGTTACCCCTCCAATCTAAGACTGGTTCATTGGGAAACTAAAATTTGACTACTCTAGTTCTACAATCTATGGAGGCATACCCAGCGTGAAGCCAATTCGTACATAGGATGACAATAAACTCTACCATATCTAACTCCACCAAATCCACTACAATAGTCTTATGATAAATGGAGGCTGGACAACCCCTATAGATTCTATGGCTAAAATGGACTCTCTCATAGGAGTACAAACATTGAAAGGCTCGAGAAGACATTCTGGGTTCAACTCAAACTTCACAGCTACGTATGGGGTTACAAAAGACAATATGTCTACTAGGTCTAATAGTTCATAGACATCATAAGTAAAGATGTTCACCATACCCATAACCACATCTGGTGAGTTCTTCTTCTTATGTCTGGTGCCTATGGCATATAAGCGGTTTGTGCCTCCATTTGTCCTTATTATAGTACTCCTATGAGGAGGCTTACCCTGCTGTGCTGAAGAAAGTATCTGTGATCTGGTATCTCTCATGTTCTACTTCCCCATAGGACAATCCTTCAAGAAATATCCCACCTAACAACACAGTTAACTCAGAGTCTAGCTACCCCCTTGAGCTAATAGCAGCCAACTCAACCCGCTCAACATCACCTATATGCATCACCTAAAATACCTTCTGAAGCTTCTCAATGAAGTTCTCTAGGTCCTCCTTCACATTGGACCCTATGAACTCTGGTGGGTTCATCCTCAGAAACTCCCTAACTCTGGCGGTATCCATCCCATCATTCCTGCCATCTCCCTGGCGACCTTCCTTAGTGGTGACTGCCTGAGCGAAAGCCTAAATGTCTTGATGAATCTCAACATTAGTAATGTCTGCCTGCTGTGGCTGCACCATAGGCATAACTGGGCCTCTAGGTTCCTCCGAAATTTTGCCAGGCTAGTTTACGTTTCTCCTCACTGGGCATCCTCTGCCCCTTACTGATCCATTAGCTCAGTGATGAGGCATGATCTGAAAAACATGGCGTGAATGCACGAGTTATAAAGGACTTCACATATATATACTTTGAAGCACGAGACAAAGAATAACAAGAAATGATGACACTTCCTAATAGCCTTCCTATTATAGATGTGGCGAGCTTCGTACCCATAATATGGACTCTACTACAAATGGTACCATAAACTCCGTAAGACTCTTGAACTATGTGCTCTGATACAAAGTTTGTCATGCCCCGAGCCTACACCCTAGACATGGCCAGTACTGGAAACTATTTCTGGTGCTAAGCGAACCACTTGGTCTGGCTTCTTACTCAGCGGAAGACTTAATAATAGTGGAAAAGCTATATAAAAGTAACAACTAAGAAAAAATGTTCTGCATAAATAAATATAAAAGCTCTTAAGCATTATCAGCATAATCTGGAAACTAAAATGCTAACACATGGTCTATGGAGCCTCTACTACAAATGTCTAAAAGGACTACTAAGACAGGCCCCAAGTAGCCAAAACTAAAAATAAATACTGAAAAGCAACATAACTCAAGAGCCTCGGACTGTGAAGAGGCCTCACCACTATCTGGAAACTATCAAGTTCTTAATAAAGCGGCTACTGAGAAACTCGGTCACCTACGTCTGCATCATAAAATGATTCAAGTCCTATGGACATCAGTATATGGAATATACGTATGTAAGATGGACAAAACATTTAACCATTATATCATAATGCTTCTCAAAGGACATAAACATAATTCATAATTAAAGAGAAATAATCATAAAGGCTTGTATGCTGAAAATAACGTGCTAAAAACTGATAAGAAAAAACTTAGTTTCTTAGCTTGGGGAGTTTCTCTAACCAAGAACCACCACTATGAGCTTCATGGTGATACAACATCTTCCCCATGCTGCTAGATCCATCCCGTACTTTGCCGCGGTAAGGGATGAATAACAAGGGGAGTGGATCCATCCCAAACTTGGCCATCTCAATGGCTAATGAGGAAGGTACTGTAGTACAATCCTATCCTATGCTAGCTACATAGTTTATGAGCTTGAGTATATTCTACTCTCACCCAAATGGGTTCTCAATACTACTCACAAAATGTTCTACTCCCATGAATTCTTGAAATCTTATCTTTCGAGGACTTAGCCTAGCTTTAACTTTTCTTAGATTCTCAATTGAAATCTTCAACTTTAAAAACTACTAACTTTCATGTACTTTCAATTATACTAGATTACTCAACTAGAATGCCAAGAACATCTCCAAGAAAAATCATTCTTTAACTTGATTTAAACTAATCTTTTCTTTTCTTGAGATCATATCAAGATTAGTTTTCAAGAAACACAACAATTAGAATTCATGCTCAAGAATGAACATAAACTTGATAACAATTCTTTAATGGAATAATATAGAGACCAAAAATTATTATATCCATCAAGAATCTATAGAATTTATCATGAAAATTAACATACTCACAAAGTTTACTGGAAATTTAGTCTCAATTTATACTTGAAGGTTCATGGGTGAAAACTAGTTTCAATCTCTAAAAGTATTAACAAAATAATTAATTTTGGGTGGCCCTACATACCTTTGAATGACTTCTTGGAAGATTGAAAGAATAATCTTGAATGCCTTTATATTCTTGAATTCTATGCTTGAAGTTCTATAAAGGGTTTCTTGCTTTTAATGTATGAATGTGAAGAAGAAATACATTTTTAAACATTAATCGACTTAAAACTGACTTAATTTAGGATAAGAGGTGTGGGAAAAGTCGAATTTTCCCTTTTCCATAGAAAAACTGAAACTTGCCATGTTCCTACACTAATATGTGATGCGCACTAGTGTTTTTAGCACTTTTTCACGAATTTTTGTGTTTCATCAAATTTTGGAGAAAAATCAAAGTGTGGTTCCGTGTCCACTCCGTATCGCAGAAGGGGACCGGAAAATCCATTGTTTTAAGCTCACTTGGAAAAAAATAATTCATGTTTTTTTGAGTTAAAGCCGAGTCGAGACCATTTTTTGACTTAATTTTTTGCACTGATTGCAATTTGGTCTCGGATTTGCAAATGGAGCAAGAGAAGACACGTTATGCGCAAGGTTAATTGTAGGGGGTATTTTTGTCATTCCACGAGGTATTACAGACTAGGCATGACACCCTCTAGTGAAGTGTGGTCTACATGCCATGGCAAACCAAACATGATAAACATGAAAACTAGATGGATCCACTAGTATAAAAAGGGTAATATATAATCCTATGGTGACACATAGTTTAGAGACTAAAGATATTATATAAAGACCCCTTGAGTCGAGCCCCCATCTTATGCCTCAATCTGTGCTATGTCTAATCCCACAAAATACTTGAAAAAATTATAACTTTAATAACTTCCAAGAAATATGATAACATGACATGAGTAGCTCTTGAACATGCTTGACCTCCACTAGTGAGCCTAACTTGAACATAAGAGTAGACAATAATCATGCATGAACCATTGCATTGACATGAATGTCTCACAAGAGGTAATTAACTTGAAATAGGGCTCAACTTGTCACTTGTAAAATCATAGATACTTTTGATGAATCAAATACATGCTTGAAAGCCCTTAATCATCATGAAGTCACTTGACTTGTAAATCATGTAATAGTTCATCAACAACTTGAGAATTTTTGTCATGTAATTTCATGGAATACATGGTGGGTTCATGAGACTTGTTCAAAATTATGCAACTCAAGAGTATAACAAGATAAGAAAAGTCAATTCAAAATCAACCCACCAACATTGTAATAAAACCCTAAATTGGGTATCATGAAATTCATCTAAAAAATTCATCATTGTTCATAGTTTTCATAGTTCAAATCATGCATAATCTCGATAGATATAAGTTAACTTATTGAATAAGCTTAAAATAGATAGTCATGCATAATCTCAATACTTGATAAAATCCCAACATAATTTATACTCATATTTCATAATAAAAGATATCCATAAGTAATACAACTTGAAATCATGCAAATTTTTATAAAAGAGAGGGTTGGGCTTCGTGGGTGAAAGGACTTATGGATGAAGACCCACATACCTCAAACTTGGATTTTTTTGAGATGAGTTTGAAGGAAACTCAGAGCTTGGATTGGGTCCTTGAGTTCTAAAAAAGGAGTTTGAAATCCTTGAATTTGAATGAGGGATTTGATAAAGTTTTTGAGAAGTTTTAGAGAGGGTTTTGTGAGTTATAGAGTTGAAAATGACTAGGTATGAGAGATTTCATGTTTAAAGGGGCATGGGGCTATTACACCAATTCCCTTGGACGAAATAAGAAAACTGGGGAAATATTACACTGGTTTGCACCTAAAGCACGACACGAACAAGATGCGCAGCAACATTTGCACTAGTTAGTACCCCAAGAGCGTCGCGGCCTAGACATGGAGAGACACTGGATTATGAAAAATTAGCATAAATTATTTTTCGTTATGGGTCTTCTAAAATATGGTTATACCAATTCCTAATCAATTTTCCCCCTGATTGATAATATGAAGTTGGATTTTTGAAATCACGCATGAATTTTGAGATATATAGAAATTACGATTATGGGGCTTTCCAAACCACAGGAACATTTGTCCCCAAATGTTAAAGAAACATACGTAGGAGAAGTAATTATGGAGTTTTTAGCCCGACATGAATGTAATAAATGTACTCAAACATCATTCTCAAAAAGTCACAACATGAATATCAAAAATCCCTACACACTTGTTACCATGAACATGAATGCATGCAAAAATGGCATGAAGCTGAAACTTAAGACTTGAATTCAAAGATGGGACACAATTTATTACCTTCGGCTTGAGTAGAGTGGAAGAGGTATAGGTATCGCTTTTTCATTTTCACCTCAGCTTCCCATATGGCACTTTCAACTTGTTGATTCCTCCAAAGGATCCTGATGGATGTTACATCTTTGTTCCTCAACCTTTCACTTTACTATCTAATATCTCCACCGGGACCTCCTCATAGGTCAAATTATCCTTCACAACACACATATCTTGTAAGGGGAATATGGCACTTTGGTCACCAACATATTTCCTTAACATAGACACATGGAAGACCTGATGGACCATATACATCTCCATAGGAAACTCCAATTCATAAGCAACCACACCAACTCTCCTCAATATTCAATAAGGTCCTACAAAACTTTGGCAGAATTTACCTTTCTTGCCAAACCGAACCACACACTTCATGAGTGAGACCTTCAAGTAAACCAAATCCCCAACATTAAACTCAATATCTCTTTTTCTCATATCAAAATATGACTTTTGCCTACTTTGAGCCATCTTCAACCTTTACCTTATCAACCTCACCTTCTCCAAAGCTTCCATAACCTAACTCGGGCCTAACAAAGCCATCTCCCCCACATCAAACCACTCAATTGGTGATCTATAATGCCTACCATACAAAGCTTCAAAGGGAGCCACGCCAATGCTAAAGTGGTAGCTATTGTTGTAAGCAAATTTAATAAGTGGAAGATGTTCATCCCAACTACCCTTAAACTCATAAACACAAACCCTAAGCATATCCTCGAGAGTTTTAATAGTCCTTTTGGCTTGTCCATCTGTTTGAGTATGAAAAGCCATGCTAAGCTTGACATTAGTACCAAGATCCCTTTGAAATAACCTCCAAAAATGTGAAGTGAATTGAGCACCACGATCTGAATGATAGACAAAGGCAGCCCATGCAATCTAACCAACCAATGAATATACAATTTGGCATAATATTCGACAACATAAGTTGTCTTAACAGGTAGAAAGTGAGCCGACTTTGTCAACCTATCAACAATAACCCAAATATCAAAGTGTATCCTAGTCTTGCAAGAACAAAGCACAAAATCCATGTTAATCTATTCCCACTTCCAAGTAGGGATTTCAATTTCTTGGGCTATGCCATCCGACCTTTGGTGTTCGGCTTTCACTTGTTGGTAATTGTGACACCTAGCTACAAACGTGGCAATATCTCTCTTCATTCCACCCCACTAATACACCTCTTGCAAATCTCTATACATATTTGTGGAACCAGGGTGAATAGAATAGGATGAATTATGAGCCTCTTTCAAAATCAACTCTCTCATGTCATCAATATTTGGCACACATAATTTACCTTGGTAACTAAGGTACCATCTCCCCCTTGGGAGAAAATCTTCACTTTACCATCTTTCAGGTAAGGCCTTCAACTCTAGAAAGGTGGGCCCAAGGTCTTGTTTCAACTTGACTTCCTCAATCAAAGAAGATTTAGAACCATCAACAAGAACTACACCACCATTTTCAACTTCATTCAACCTAACCCCCAACCTAGCCAACTGGTGAACCTCTCTAGCCACCTCCTTGCTACCAACATCAATAAGCTAGGCTACCCATGGACACTCTACTTAGAGCATCTGCCACAACATTCAATTTGCTGGGATGATAATGCACACTCATGTCATAATCCTTAAGGAGTTCTAACCACATTCTTTACCTCAAGTTAAGATCTTTTTGTTTGAACACATTAGAGATTCTTGTGGTCAGTAAACACATCAACATGAACCCTATATAGATAATGATGCTAAAGTTTCAAATCAAACACCACGACCGATAATTCAAGATCCTGGGTTGGATAATTTTTCTCATGCAGCATAAGTTGCCTAGAGACATATGTTATAACCTTTGCTAGTTTGCATCAACACAACAAACCAATCGTTGAAGCATCACAATAAACCACAAACCCTTCTAAGCCTTCTGGTAAGGCCAAAATAGGAGCAAAAATAAACTTGTCTTTCAAGGTTTGAAAACTCTTTTAATATTCATCGGTCCAAAATAATTTTAACTTCTTTTGGTTCAACTTAGTCATAGGGGAAGCCATAGAAGAGAAACCATTCATAAACCTCCGGTAATAACCCGTAAGACCCAAGAAACTCCTAATATCCGTCGGAGTCTAGTGCCTAATCTAATTTCTTATCACTTTTCTGTTCTTAGGATCCATCTTTATGCCATCATCCGACACCACATGCCCTAGAAATGCAACCTCTTTTAACCAAAATTCACACTTCACATATTTACCAAACAACCTCTCATCCCTCAAAATCACCACCTTCAAATGATTCACATAATCCTCCTCACTCTGGGAATAAATCAATATCATCAATAAACACCACTACAATTATATGAAGGTAAGGTTTAAAGAGCCTATTAATGAGATTCATAAATATAGCTGGTGCATTAGTCAAGCTAAACGACATCACCACAAATTCAAAATGCCCATACCTAGTCTGAAAAGCCATCCTGGGAATATCACACTCCCTTACTCTCACTTGGTGGTATCCGAACTGAAGATCAATCTTAGAAAAGTGTCTAGCTCCTTGTAGTTCATCAAATAGGTCATTTATCCTTGGTAAATGGTACTTGTTCTTTATGGTGACCTTATTAATTTGTCGGTAATCAATGTACATTCTAAGAGAACCATCTTTCTTCTGTACAAATAACACCAATGCACCCCAAGGTGACTTGCTAGGCTTTATGAAACCCTTTTCCAATAAATACTTCAATTGATCCTTCAACTTCTTTAATTCTGTCGGGGTCATACCTTAAGGGGGAATAGAAATGGGTTGAGTATTGGGAATGAGGTCTATACAAAAGTCTATTTCCCATTTCGGAGAACACCGGGAAGCTCATTGGGAAAGATATCAAGAAAGTCATTGACTATCAAAATCAACTCAATTTGAAGGACTTTAGACTCAACATCCCTAACCCTCACAAGATGGTAAATGCAACCCTTAGAAATCAATTTTTGGGCTTTAAGACGAGAAATGAATCTACCCTTAACTACCACGTTACAACTTTCCCACTCAAAGACGGGCTCATTTGGGAATTGGAATCTCACTCTATGGTTCCTACAATCAATTAGTGAAAGCATAATATTCATGTAACTAATCCATCTCAAGAATAATATCAAAATCCACCAAGTCAAGTTTACCAAAATCACAAGGCAAGACTTTATTCAATAGAGACACCAAATAATTTCTATGGACTCTTTTAGCAATAATGGACTCACCAATAGGGGTAGACATTTCATAAGGTTCACACAATAATTCGGGACACACATGAAGCTTTTTGGCAACAAAAGGAGTAATGAAAGAAAGAGTGGCACCCAGATCTATCAATGTGTACGTATCATTATAAAAAACCTTTAACATATCTGTAACAAAGTCGGGCACCTTATCCACTCTTTTCTCCCTTGGAGAACATATAACCTATTTTGCCTTGGAGCACCCCCTTGTTGGCTTTCCTTTTCCCTTTGACCTGCATTATTACCTTGGCCTTAAGGATGAGCATCTCTACCCTTGTGTTGAGCATGTGGATAATCAACAACCTTGTGACCCACTTAACCACAACTAAAACAAGCATTAGGATTTTTCAAACATGGACCACCAAGGTTTCTCCAATAATTTTGGGACTTAGGATGGGTTATCCCATCATTGCCACCTTGGAATCATAGGTTAGACAGTTCATTATTAGCAAAACTCTTTTTATGAGCATTGGAGCACCCTCAACCTAGGAACTTATGACCTAGCTGAACCGGCCACCCTTGGCACCTTGGAAGCTATCCTCAAATCGAGCCCTCTTGGTCTTCCCACTTCTCCTCTTTCTAAGCTTCTCCCCCTCAAGTGGTTTGGCATATGTTATGAGCCAAGACAAGTCCATATCCTCACTAGCATGGTGGTATGACACTGTTCATTTACCAAGTTGAACATTTCCAAGAAAAATATGTTCATCCTTGATCTAGGTTCAGCAACTAAGTGAGCAATATACTTGGAGAGTTTGCTGAATGTGAGGGAATATTCCCTCACACTCATGAAACCTTGCTTAAGATTCATAAACTCCATCATCTTATCCTCTCTCAACTCAATAGGGAAGAATTGACTTCTTATAGTTAAACTTGAGTTAGAGTTCTTAATAGTATGAATGTGCATGTGACTATGACTATGGTCCTGATATGAAAGAGTTGATAGAGGTGTTGATGAAATTGATGTTCTTGGAGTCTTAAAGATCATGAAATTAATCGTAAAATAATTATCCTAATCCAAGAATTGATGGTTGATGTAATGAATTGAGTTAACAATGTCCAAAAAGACTAGTTAAGAAGAGTAATCCTGATGATTGATGTCTTATGAGCATGTCGAATCCTAGTAGGAGTATTGAGTACTGAATTGAGTAAGAGTAGATAACAACTCAAACTCAATAAATACATGGGTAGCGTAAGAGAGGATTGAACTGTAAAACCAGATACTTCCTAGTCCCAAAAGAGGACTTGATGTTCTTTATTATGGATCCACCAATGTGATTTCCATTACCCCAACAAGTTACTAGATGGATATGGCAATGATATCACTTCATTTTATCATCACTTGCTCCTAGGTGATGGTTTTCAGTTAGAGAAACTCCTAGATAGGTCCCACTCTGATAATACTCTGAGTTGAGTTGAGTGGATGAGTTTGGCTTGGTATTGATGAGTCATTTGTCTACTCTTTAGTCTTGCTTTAGATAGATACTTGACATTTTGATTAACTTATGAGTTGATATTATTCCATGCTATTCTACTTCTATCTGTTTCATTTAGCCATTTTACATGCTTGTACATTCTACATATTGACGTCCATTTAGGCCTGCATCTTTTCATGATGCAGGGATAGGTAATTAAGATCCTAAACAGGTGCTTCGTTGAAGGTCTACTCTCCCTACAGCTGATTGGTGATTTCTCACCTGCATTCGAAGGTTACTATTTCATATTTCTTATTTATTAAGTTAGCCTTATTTTGACTTGTAATAGTCATGGACTGTCATGGTACCTTTCTAGAATGTAGAGGTAGAGGCTTCATAGACTAGTACATGATGACTTGATGTTGAGGTCTTTCTTTCCTTGAATTGAGTTTCTTTAAATCCATAATTATAGATGTTGAGACTGACCCTGTTCGCCTACGACCCTTATTCATAAATATAGAAGTAAGTTGAGTTCCCATCCTTATGTTTCCATTACATTAATTGTTTTTCGATGAATTAAATAATTGAACGATTGTCATGATGCCAAGTGCTTCGCTTGGGGACTAGCAATAGTCTTTTAGTGTCGGCCCTATGTAGGGTACCCTCTCAGGATGTGATAGGGACTCAACTTCTGAATCTCTCGATTCTCGATTTAGGATCCGATTCAACACTCGTTCCATGGCTTAATTCAAGATCTAACTTTTGACCCCAAATTCAACCTTAGGTCCTAGTCAAAACTTGATCCCAACTTTCAACCTTGACATCTGACACTCAACACTAGTTTGGGACCTAACTTTAATCATCAACTCCTGACCTAGGATCCGATCTAAATTTT
>DF361390.1:7177-28174 GCA_000787875.1 Solanum virginianum | reverse complement strand
AAATTTTAGATTGGTAACTAACTTTTGGCCTAAGGTTCGACCCTGTACACAACTTACAAATTGAAATATGAAGCCACCTAATCTTGACATTTGACACAAGACTTGACCTCGACTTTTGACTTGAGATCTAACTCCGACATCAGAATCTAGACCTGACTTAAAAATAGGAATCTGATCCTAACACCAGAACTTGACTCTTGATTGTTGATCAAGGATTTTATCCTAAATTTTTACCTAGGACTAGACTCCAACTCTTTATTCGATACCAGACAATGAGATCTGGCTCTTGAATCAAAATTTGATCCTGACACTCGACCTCGATGATTGATTAAAGCCCCATGTCCAAATCAAAATTTGAGCCCACCTTATTCTGACATCCTACATACACGAGACTTGACCCCAAATTCTGACTCTTGATGCAACCAATTAACAACTCAAGACCTAATTTCGGCATCATACCCTAGACTTGACTTGCAATCAAGTATCTGACCTCTATACCTAAACCTAACTTTTGACTCTAGATCGAGGCTCCGATCCCGAATTTTGACTTAAGAGCTAACTCTAACTCTTGATTTGAGTATGTCTGAATCAGAATTCGATACAAGATTCAACATTTACACTAGTATTCAATCTTTACATTAGATCATGGTAATCAATCTACAATCAAGTTCGACACCCAAAAAAAAAAACCAACCTGATATCTAACTCGATATCCAACCCCTGAAACCACACCTAGGATCTCACCTCAAATTTTCGTTTGAGATGAGACACTTCAATTGAGATTTGGCCTGTGATTTGAGAGTTGGATCTTGAATCATTTTCAATTTAGGAAAAACATTTAATTATGAGTGGTTATATCTTGTAGATTGTTGATTAAATATTTTTCCCTATATTGAAAAACTTTATAATAGATAAAATTATCATTTACTATCTTTCATAATAAGCAAAACTGTCATTGTTGAATCCTAATTTTGGCGTAACATTTTTTTTAAAAAAAGACCAAAATGTAGAAGATAACAACATGAGTGATTCGATAGATTTGAATATATAGATATCATCATCTTCATCCAGAAAGTAGTATGCTTTGGAAGAAGCTTGTAAAGTTTGGGAAGAGTTTTTGATTGATCAAAAGAAGAATCTACCTCAACAGATATGCCCTTTGGCATAACCATACATAACATAGAAATCACACTTGGAAAGGGTGGACAATTAGCTAGAGCAGGGGGTGTTGTTGGAAAATGTCACGCCCCGAGAGGTGTACCTTAGACGTGGCTGATACTTAGAGACTATAGCTAGTCCCCAAGCGAACAACTTGGCCTCCTCACATTCATTCATTCAAATATAACTCAAAAAACTCAGTAGTAGACTAAGAATATGAATTGGCAATCTAAATCTCAAATAATATATCAAATAAAAAGGTTGGTAGGAAAGAAACTAGCTTAACAAGTCTCAACATCAAAATTCAATTCTAGACTATGTGGACTCTATCACTATCAAGTGGTGCTAATGATAGACCCACTGCTACCTCAACTCAAAAATAACAAAGCTAACTCAAGATGAACTCTAATAAGCTAGATGAAAATAAAATAATGATCCTCCAAAGTAAGGGATACTCACCAACTCAGCTGAATACTTGGATCCTTAATGATGCGCCTATTGACGATCTCTAGTACCTACCTTTACATTTTAAAATGATGCAATCCAAAGGGGACATCATTACGTGTAATGTACAAGTATGTAAAATGGATGAATGAAACAGAAATAGGTTGAATAATATAGAAATAACATTAACTAAGAATATAATCAAACAGAATATCAAATGTCTATCTAAAGCAAGAATAAAGAGTAGACAAGTGACCCATCAACCAAATAAAACCTCATCAATCAACTCAGACTCAACTCAATGGAATTCGTCTCAACTTAACTCAACTCAATGGAACTCAACTCAACTTATCTCAACTCAATGGAACTCAATACTACTCAAATCAACTAGACTCAAAATACTCAGTGTGGGAACTTTCTGGGAGTTTCTCTTATCGATAATAATCACTTATGAACCAGTGATTGTATAACAATCCCGCTAATGTTTCCACCATTATTACATAATTTCCAAGTAAGGAACGACTATGATTCACAAGGGATCTAACCTTTAAAGTACTTTATTACTTTCAGGGACTTTACCTCAAAAGGGGACCATCTGATGTAATGGTTCAATCCTCCCCTATGTTTGGTGACATAGTTAATGAGTACGAGTGGGACTCACTCTTACCCATTTTAGTGGTCGATACTCCTCCCCAGACTCAATGCTTATAAAACTCCTCATCTCAATTAATTATCTTGATTAGCCTCATGGAGGCACTCATCATCTTATTAGCTCAAAATCTAAAGTCCTCCATTATTTCAGGGACTTTAACTCACATCAAATAACTCAATTATCATTTAAGAACTCAAGGACTTAGATTATCATTTAGAAGAAGTCATTCAGATTGAACTTAAGAATACAATTACGAAGACTTATAAGATCATCAAGCTCAATTAACTCAACCTCATACTCACATCAAGGTTTCAATCAACATGCTCAAGTCAAGGCTCTAAACTCCATCCTTAGGTTCATTCGTGCAAGCTTTCATAAATATTATATATGGTTAATACAACATCTTAATCAAGAAAACAAGTTTATGATGATCATCAATATTTGAAAATATATGTAATAAATATAATTTTCAAGAAAACATTCAAGAAGAAATTCAAGAAACATGTATGGGGACTCATGGACTCTCAACTCCTCTATTGCCATCTATGGGGTACATGGAAGAATATTCCCATGTTTTAGTTTAGTCTTACATACCTGGTGTGAAGCTTTTGACAATCAATCCTCAAGGAACTCACCTCGAACTCCTCAATTCCTCGCTTCTCTTCTTTTCTCTCTTGCCCTAGTCTTTTTCAAGATCTTAGAAAGGACTTAGAATGGGGTTTAAAACCCTAAACTATAGCCCTACGCTTCTCTTCTCATGTCAAATGCTCAAGTTAAGGCTCTAGACTTCATCCCAAGGTTCATTCATGTATGCTTTCAGAAAATAACATATAGAGTTATACAATAACTCATGAATAACATCTAATTCAAGTAAACAAGTTCATGATGATCATCAACATATGAAAATACAAGTAGTAGATATAACTTTCCAGAAAATATTCAAGAAAGTATTTCAAAAAACATGTGTGGGGACTCATGAACTTTCAACTCCTCTATTACCATCAATGGGCACATGGGAGAACAATCTCGTGATTTACTTTAACCTTACATACCTTGTTTGAAATTTTTGATAATCAATCCTCAAGGAACTCTCCTAGAACACCTCAATTCCTCACTTCTTTTCTCTTCTCTTTAACCCTACTCTTTTTTAAGAATTTAGTAAGGGCTTAGAATGGGGATAAAAAAACTTTTTTAACACTCAAGATGATCCATTTATATCATGTTTTGAGTTTAGGAGGGGTTGGGAAAGGTCTGGAATGCCCCTCTGAAATTTGAAAAAATGTTCTCCTCGAAAAAAAGATGGTCCGCGGCAAGTGCGCATTATACACCTGTCGCGTACCCTCACTGAAATTTGTTTTCACATTAAAAACATATCTTTTTGTCGGGTTGCACTAAAAATCATCCGAGACCACTATGCCACTTCATTTGTCATGTTGATCATATATCTGGCCTCGAGTTTGCCATAGGAGCATGGGAAGACACATTATGTGCACCCATCTCTCCTCTAGGGGTATTTTGGTAATTTTATCGGGTCTTACATCATCTCTCCTTTGGGATCATTAATCCTCAAATGATGTATAAAAATGGACTTCAAGGCATGAATATACTCAAGACTTATCTTAATACTCATTTAATACCTCGAACACTTGACTCCTTATCAACCTTAACAAACTCTACTCAAACTTAGGAATAGACACATCAACTCAAGAATAGATCAATCCACTTAAGTCAAGGGTAAGGAAATCACCTTCAAAATTCCCATCATAAAGAAGGTATAAGTGTGGTTACTTAGCTCTCATCTCTTCCTTAGCTTCCCAAGTGGCTTCCTCGATGAATTGATTTCTCCACAGGACTTTGACTGAGGCAGTCTCTTTGGTTCTCAACTTGCGAACCTGACGATCAAGGATTTGGATCAGGATCTCCTCATAGACAAACTATCCTTTATTGCAATGCTCTCAACAGGGATTACCAAGGCAGGATCTCCCAAGCATGTTGAGATGACCCCAAAAAGTGTCCGAAAATCTGCCTCGAAAGTGCCTGGAATCGTAATTTCCATATACCTTAAAATTTATGTGTGATATCAAAAATCTAACTTCATATTCTTGTTTAGAGGAAAAACTTGAGTGGAGAATGGGTCTAACCCTAATTTAAGAGCAACTATAGCAAAATTTGAAAATCGTAAAAATACGATTTCCAATGAGCTAGCGCGCCCCTGGCACGAAGCGCCAAGGGCACCCCTCAGTGTATTTTTTTATGCAGTTTTCACTTCATTCAAAAGCTTTTAGGTCTTGGGGCCTAAGCCTTCCCATCCGTGAAAATACCTACACTTAGTCCTGTTTCACTTTCATATCGTACAAGACATTCCCCAATACTCTCTCAAACCCTTAGATAAATATTTCTCTCAAAATGCAAGAGTCCAAATCTCTTCTGGATCTTAGGGAATTCATCCAAACTTCAAGCATCCATTCAAATTTCTCCAAGAAATTCTCCAAAGTCAAGGTATGCGGGTTTCAACCGTTGGGTCCTTTCACCTATGGTGCCCAAGCTTCTTTTTTATCTAAATTGAATTATTTTGAGTTGATTTACTTATGGGTCTTACTTGTTATGAATTAGACTATGAACTATGTTGGGGTTTAATAAAATTGTGATTGTTTTAGCGTGTTTTAAGCTATGAATCTAAGGCCATTATGGGATTTGATGAAGGATTTTGATGTATACAGCTTGAGGGTGTTACCATGTATTGATGGATAGTTTTACATTGAATTTTTTTTGCATGATTTCATCCCTAAATTGCATGCTTTTACACAAGCACTATACACCATCCATGTGTTTGATAAAATGTCCGGTTATGATTTCTTGAGGAATTGAAGGTCCAAGCATTTCTTATGAGCTAAATGACTTTATGATGATAAAAAGAATGTATGTATATGATATTCTCCTATATCATTTTAGAAATTGACCATGACCCACTCGGGGGTTGTGAGCCAGGGTAACCATGTCAAGGGGTTTGTACCTTGACAACCAATTAAGGGGTTTGTACCTTAATAACCGGATTTAGGGATTGGTACCTCAATCACCATAGGTGGTAGGGTGAGATGATCCGCTAACCAATTAAGGGGTTTGTACCTTAATAACCAGGTTGAGGGGTTTGTACCTCAATCACCATGGGTGGTAGGGTGAGACAATCCACCAACTAATTGAGGGGTTGGTACCTTAATAGACTATGAACTCTATAATGATGGTATGTTCTTGAACATGTATTATATTTTATGTAAGCATGATTTACTTCAAGCATCTTTCATGCATGGCATGTTGTTATATGCTACTCATTGTCTATGCTTATGCATTTCGATTATTTTGCTTATCTTTTGTTGCATTGCATCCTACATACCTAGTACATTCAAACATACAAATGCATACTCTATGCCCATATGAAGTCACCATGTAGGAATCGGAGCCCCACTTGAGCATCTTCCTCCACACGGCTAGTACGATTTCTCTCAAGCTAGTTAGTAAATCCTCCATTACGAGGACAATGATTATGATCTCATGCTATGTACTAAGACTATCATTCTTTTATGCATGTATTGACTTTGAGGGTAAGTCCTGTTATTTTTCTTGGCCCCTGCTCTTATCGAAGTTTTAGAGGTTTATTGGACATGTTATGTATTAAGTCGTGACCCTTTTGCCTTGATGTTTATGTTATAAAAGTTTCCCTTTAGCCCCTTTGCCCTTATTTTTAATCTAATTATGTTGTTTAATTGCTTTCGCAATCAATGATATGTAATGATATGTCAAGAGGCTTGTTCGGGGCCCATTTAGGTTCCCTATTTGCCGTGTCACGTCTAGTCCCTAGGTTTGGGTCATGAAAAACCTGGTATCATAGCCCTAGTTTATTAATTGTCCTCGGCATCCAACACACTATGTCGATTAGAGTCCTATTCATAATCGTATTGTGAACCACAATTATTAGTAGGAGGCTACGATACGTTTTAGGAAATGTTTCCCTTCTTCTTGATCCATGTTGTGCTATAGAAGTTAGGTGAGATTTCCCTCTAATGAATGTTCTTTGTCATATTTAGATCGCACCTAACAAAAGAGGAAAGAGCGTCCACACTCCCGATGAATAACCAACTCATGGTGAGCTCCAGGATGCTCTCACTTTGCAAGTAAGTTATGGCCAATCAAGTCAATCAAGGGGCCCAAGCCCCTCATGCTCTTACTCCAGGATCTAGGGTAAGAGACTTTATAAGGATGAACCCACCCGAATTCTATGGGTCTAAGGTAGATGAGGACCCTCAAGAGTTCATTAATGAGGTCTATAACATATTGGCTATTATTGGTGTTGGATCAGAAGAGAAAGTGGAGTTGGCAGCCTACTTGGCATCACTAGACCCTCAATAGTTTATTGATGAGGTCTACAAGGTATTTGCTATCATGGATATTATATTAGAAGAGAAAGTGGAGTTGGCAGCCTACCAACTCAAAGGGGTAGCACAAATATGGTTTAACTAATGGAAGGAGGAGAAGAGAATCAATAATATGGTGCTTTGGGAGGAGTTCAAGGCAGATTTTCTTAATAGGTTCTTCTCTCTTGAGCTTAGGAAGGCCAAAATGGTGAAATTTATAAATTTGAAACAAGGTTCTATGAGTGTGAGGGAGTATGTCCTCAAGCTCAATCAACTCTCTAAATATGCTCCCCACTTAGTTGCTGAACCAAGGTCTACAATGAACAAGTTCATGATGGGTGTATCTAATTTGATGAGTGAGGAATGTTAGTCCACCATGTTGATTAACGATATTTATTTGTCCTATTTGATGACCTATGCTGAAAAAATGGAGGAGGAAAAATTGAGGAAGAGGAGTAATGAGGCCAAGAAGGCCCGTTTTGAGGGAAGTTCCAAATTTGAAAGGGTGGTCGATTCCATCAAGTCCAAAAGACTTCTCATGCTTCTAATAGAGGGTTTACCAATGACTACCAAGGGCCCAAGGTAATGGTGTTATAGTACCAAATGATATGTGTCAAAAATGTGGTAGGGGTAGTGGGGGTCCATGTTTGAGAGATACTGATGCATAATATGGATGTGGGGAAGTGGGTCACAAAAAGTTGGATTGTTCACATAACGGCAAGAAAGGTAAAGAGGTTCGTGCACAAGATGCAACAGATCCTTTGGGAAGAGGTGAGTGAGCAATGTTAGTCCACCATGTTGATTTGTGACATTGATTTGTCCTATTTGATGACCTATGCTTAACAAATAGAGGAGGAAAAGTTGAGGAAGAGGAGGAGTAATGAGGGCAAGAAGGCCCATTTTGAGGGAAAGTTCCAAAGTTAAAAGGGTAGCCGGTTCCATCAAGGCCAAAGGACTTCTCATGCTTCTAATAGGGGGTTTGCCAATGACTACCCAAGGGCCCAAGGTAATGGTGTTATAATGCCAAATGCTATGTGTCCAAAATATGGTAGGGGTCATGGGGGCCCATGTTTGAGAGATGCTAATGCATATTATGGATGTGGGGAAGTGGGTCACAAAAAGTTGGATTGTCCTCATAATAGCAAGAAGGGTAAGGAGGTTCGTGCGCAAGATGCAACGGTTCCTTTGGGAAGAGGTGGTAAACAAGGTGGTGCCCTAAGGTACAATTAGTTCTATGCACTCCAAGGGAGGTAAGGGCTCGAGGAGGTTCTCGATGTCATCACTGGTATGTTAAAAGTCTTTTATTTTGATGTCTATGCATTGATTAATCTGGGTGCGACTCTTTCTTTTTTACCCCTTTTGTTGGCAAAAATTTCCATGTTTTGCCCGTATTGTTGTGTGATTCTTACGAGGTATCTACTCTTATTGGTGCATCTATTGTTGCTAGAAAGGTTTATAGAAATTGTCCTATTTGCATTTTTTACGAGGGATCTACTCTTATTGGTGCATCTATTGTTGCTAGAAAGGTTTATAGAAATTGTCCTATTTGCATTTTGCATAGGATATTGCCTTGTGATCCTGTTGAGTTAGAAATAGTGGATTTTGATGTCATACTTGGGATGGATTAGTTGTATGCATACTATGGCTCTATTTAATATATAACCTGTAGGGCCAAATTCCAATCTCCAAATGAACCCGTCCTTGAGTGGGACAGTCATGATGTGGTGGTCAAAGCTACGCTCATCTCTTGCATTAAAGCCCGTAAGTTGCTCTCTAAGGGGTGTCTCTATCATCTTGTGAGGGTAAGGGGGTTGGAGTCCCAAGCCCTTCCTATTGAGTCAGTTCCAGTTCTAATTGAATTCTTTGATGTCTTTCTAAATGACATTCCCGGTGTTCCTCCCGAAAGGGAAATAGATTTTAGTATAGACCTCCTTCCCGATACTCAACCCAATTCTATTCCCCGTTACCATATGACCCGGCGGAGTTAAAGGAGTTGAAGGAGCAATTGAGGGATTTATTAGAGAAGGGTTTCATTAGTCCTAGCCAATCACCTGGGGGTGCACCGGTGTTGTTTGTGAAGAAGAAGGATGGGTCCCTTAGAATGTGTATAGACTACCGGCAACTCAATAGGGTCACCATAAAGAATAAATATCCTCTTGCAAGGACTGATGATTTGTTTGACCAATTGCAAGGGGCTAGTCACTTCTCTAAGATTGATCTTTGATTTGAGTATCATCAAGTAAAGGTGAGGGAGTGTCATATTCCCAAGATGGCCGTCTGGACTAGATATGGCCATTATGAGTTTGTTGTGAAGTCTTTTGGGTTGACCAATTCACCGACCATCTTCTTTGACATTATGAATAGGGTCTTCAAACCCTACCTTGGTACTTTTATTGTGGTATTCATTGATGATATTTTGATCTATTATTATGGTGAGGAGGAGCATAGGGCTCATTTTAGGTTTGTGTTGCAAAGATTGAGGGAGGAGAGATTGTATACAAAATATGAAAAGTGTGAATTTTGGTTGAGGGAGGTTGACTTCCTAGGACATGTGGTGTCGAGGGATGGTATTAAGGTTGATCCTAAGAAGACCGATATGATTAGAAATAGGCCTAGACCATTGACCCCGTCGGACATTAGGAGCTTTTTGGGCTTAGTGGGCTATTATTGGAGGTTTGTGAATGGGTTCTTTTCTATTGGTTCCCCAATGACAAAATTAACTCAAAAGAAGGCTAAGTTTGTGTGGACCAATGAATGTGAGGGAAACTTCCAAACCTTGAAATCTAAGCTTGTGTCCGCTTCTATATAGTCACTACTAGATAGGCTTGAGGGAGTTGTGGTGTATTGTTATGCTTCGAGAGTTGGTTTGGGTTGTGTGCTGATGCAAAATGGTAAGGTGATAGCCTATGCTTCTAGGCAACTCAAGGTGCATGAGAAGAACTACCCTGCTAATAATCTTGATTTGGCCGCCGTAGTATTTGCTTTAAAAAAAATTGGTGACATTATTTGTATTGCATGCATGTTGATATGTTCACCGATCATAAAAGCCTCCAATATGTCTTCACTCAAAAAGATCTCAACTTGAGGCAAAGAAGGTGGCTAGAACTTCTTAAAGATAATGATATGAGTGTGAATTATCATCCGGGTAAGGCAGATGTGGTGGCGGATGCCTTGAGTATGGTGTCCATGGGTAGCCTAGCTTATGTGGATGGTGGTGAGAAAGAGATGGCTAGGGAGTTGCATTGGTTAGCTAGATTCATGGTTAGATTGGAGGAGGTTGGTAGTGGTGATGTTGTTGATATGGATGGTTATAGGTCTTCTTTGGTTTACAAAGTGATGGCAAAACAAGATCTTCATCCCTCCTTGGTAGAATTGAAGACTTTTGGTGAAAAAAGGCAAGGTGGAGGTTTTCTCCAAAGGGGGAGATGGTGCCTTTATGTACCAAGATAGGTTGTATGTACTATGTGTTAATGGCTTGATAGAAAAGATACTTAATGAGGCCCATAACTCTTCCTATTCTATCCACCCTGGTTCCACCAAAATATATAGAGACTTTAGAGAGGTGTATTGGTGGGGAAGCATGAAAAGGGATATTGCCAAATTTGGTTCCAGTTGTCATAGTTGTCAACATGTCAATACCGAGCATAAAAAGCCAGGTGGCCTAACCTAAGACATATAGATTACTACTTGGAAGTGGGAGGTGATTAATATATATTTTTTGGTTAGGTTGCCTAAAACTAGAAAAGGTTTTGATTCCATTAGAGTTATGATTGATAGGATGACAAAATTGGCTCACTTTCTATCGATTAAGACAAAATATGGGGATAAAGAGTACGCTAGGTTTTACATCCATAACTTGGTGAGATTGCAAGGGGTTCCTTTATCCATCAAATCAGATCATGGAGCTCAATTTACTCTCACATTTTTTGGAGATCTTTCCAAAGGGGTCTTAATACTAGAGTTAAGCTTTCTACGGCTTTCTACCCCTAAATGGATGGCCAAGATGAAAGGACTATCCAAAAACTTGAGGATATGCTTAGAGCTTGTGTATTAGAGCTTAAAGGTAGTTGGGATGATCATCTTCCATTGATTGAGTTTGCCTACACTTGAGGATATGCTTAGAGCCTGTGTATTAGAGCTTAAAGGTAGTTGGGATGATCATCTTCCATTGATTGAGTTTGCCTACAATAATATTTATCAATCTACAATCGGTATGACTCTTTTTGAGGCTCTCTATGGTAGATGTTGTATATCACTAGTGGAGTGGTTTGAGGTTGGTGAGGTGGCCTTGTTAGGACCAGATATGGTTATGGAAGCTCTTGAGAAGGTTAGAATGATTAGAGAAATGTTGAAGATGGCCAAAAGTTGCCAAAAGTCCTATGCCGATGTGAGGAAGAGGGATCTTAAATTTCGAGTTGGTGATTTAGTTTATTTGAAGGTGTCACCCATGAAGGGTGTGGCTTGTTTTACTAAAAAGGGCATGTTGAGCCCTAGGTATGTGGATCCTTATAGTGTGATTAGAATGGTTGGCAAGGTAGCTTATGAGTTGGAATTGCCTAGAGAAATGGATTTGGTTCATTCGGTGTTTCATGTCTCTATGTTGAGGAAATGTATGGGTGATCCAAATGTTATTGTGCTGTCACGACCCAACCCCATGGGCCGTGACTAGTGCCCGATTGGGGCACCCAAACATAAACACCAATCCGGATTATAACAGATGTATTATTTTTATAGAAACTTTGGCAGAGTTTCCTTTGTTTTACTTACAAACCCAAAAATCTGGTACGCAAAAAATCCCAATAGACAGCATACTCATACACATTCGGGCCGACAAGGTCACCTCAGCAGGTAAAATAGCTCAACATACATAACATACGCACATAATCATATGAACTATCATAGCCTATATACACAGGCATCCACAGACCTCTAAGCAAATAGACAGAACCATAGGACGAGACAGGGCCCCGTCGTACCCTCGAAAGAGTGGAAATGCAAAATAAAGATACAACTGTATATGCCGAGTGTTCACTCCAAAGAAAAGGAGCACTTCAGATAGCAGGTGGAAATCCTAAGCTGGGGGGTCGCTAATTTGTACGTCTATACACACAACACCAGAAAGATTTAAATCTCCAAATCTCCAACACATATCAAACACCCACAAATGAGCCAGGCGCTATGTATCGCCGTCCCTGTACTCACATATAGCATATAACAATACAAAGGTGGTATAGTGAGCCAGACACTATGTATCGCCGTCCCTGTAGTAACTCAAACACAGCATAATGCGTAAGTGAGCCAGGCACTACATGTCGCCATCCCTATACTCCTACGCCAGTGAGCCAGGTGTTACGTGTCGCCATCTTTGTCTCACATATAATCATATATCATAACACAAACTTAGCATAAGTGAGTTGGGTGTTATGTATCGCCGTCCCCATACTCACCCAGCGTAGCATGGCATCAAACATCATGTAACGGACAGGTGAGCCGGGCGTTACGTATTGCCGTCTTCGTACCCACTGTCAAACACAGCTTAACATGGGGGTATATCATATGCACTAAATTCTTATCATAAGTCCCAAACATAGGTTAAATATTCATATGTAAACTCATAATGATATCTATGCTATATTCTTTCAAAACTACCAGAATTTCATACCGGATACATTTTTGGAGGAAGTCGTTGCTTGGAATCCACTTTATTTATTTTTGTTTAATTTCCCAGTAATTTTGATGTACTTATTTTACCTTGTCTATTTCCTTCACAGTACTTAACTTTGCAAATCTGGTCAGATATGTTCACGAATTTAATAGTCATCCACCTTTCCAGGACAATGTTTATTCTGAGATATCTCTCTTGTGGTTAAGTTACACACTGAATGAAGGAATGGGTTGTGGTTTCCTTATATGGTCTCGTACAATCCCCATCTCTTAAGCTAACTGTCGGGGTTGAGTTAGACCCAATATCCATTTCTTGACATGGTATCATTTCCATTGTGAGATATCAATCACTAGGCACTTTCCAGTGATGTCAACTAAAAGTGTATTTTGTCTAACACTTGTAACAAGATGTGCCTTGTAAATAAGTTCTAATCAAGTAATTAACTTCTCTGTTCCCTCTTTTATTTCTTTAAGTTACATTGCGTGAAAGAATCTTCATGATTTTGGTAGACTCAAATAACTTTCTGTCTAGATAGTTCGTAAATTTTTTAGTATAGTTTCATAGATTGTAGACTCCCTCATAGATTAAATATAAGATATGAAATGTATCTTGTATCTAAAAGTAGGTTCCTTGGTTCGATTATCTTTAGTCTTCTCTTCTTTTCTCACACTTTGAAACTTCAATAATAATGATAAAAGAATCTAGACAAATTGTTAGACTTTACAAGTTAGGTAGTAGATAACAGATACGGTCTCCCATCCCAATATAAATATATGGAAAACAAAGCTCTTTATGCGTTCAAGATTGGAAGGGTACATACTTAACCTAGAACATACCAACTACTATGGAACATATCCACATCCCAATATAAATATATGGCAAACAAAGCTCTTTATGCGTTCAAGATTGGAAGGGTACATACTTAACCTAGATCATACCAACTACTATGGAACGTTTCAAAATGATTTTTAAGGCAATTCGGGCTTTCTATCAAAAGTTGCGGGCGTTTACGCTTTTCAAACTATTAGAAAATATATTCTTTCAAAATTGTCAAATTTTACATATTCTTACTATTTAAATAATGTTTATTTCTTATATTTACTGTTGTATAGGTAGATTATTCTAATGATTACTTAGTTATTCAGTTTCCACTATTCAAGGAGATAAATATTTTAGTTTCCCTGATCGCTGGGTAGTTTCCAGGGACTAAGTTGAACACAAGATAAACAAACAAGAGGTAACCAAGAGTTAAGAATTTTTAGTTAAATGTAGATTCCAAGCCCAAATGCAAAAGCATTGATATCCATACATAAGAAGTAGTGCACATCAACCCGAGTAGCCTATACATCAAACAGATTCACTAAGGTCATCCATTTAAATTCTTCAATAGAAAGGTCAATGCATTCCTTTTGAATCAGCATGGTATCCTGCAAATATTTGCTCTCATTCTTTCTACTTCAGTTTTAATCAATTCACTGTATCCATTCAGAATTTCAGGCTCACTTAGCTCTAATATAAACTGACAAATTAAAACTATTTTGTTGAAAAGCAATTAGGGATTTGCATACCTCAATGCCAGAGACTCGTCTTATTCTCTACGTTTAACTAAGTCATGCCAAAGAATGGAATGTTTTACATAGCTCAATCTCTTCTCCAACTAATCCAAGTGCAAAGCCAATCCAACTTATACTTTCGGATGTCTAATGTCTACAAGCAAATCACAATAATGCCAAACGATTAGCTAAAGGCCCTTTTTTTGGGCCCTAAATTCCAAATTTGCCTCCAATTTTATAAAAATTTCGACAGCACTTCCCCTTAAAATAGACCACCCGGAGAATCTATCTCAGCTCTTACTACACCAAATTCACTAAAGAACCTCATTTTATCATAACTACAAAATAGGGCAGCATACTATATATACATGTATATCATATTCAAGCATTCTATTACCCTCTAAGTATCGTATTACACCATCTAAACGTCAAATGGATACTTTTGACGCAACCACATAACCTTTAACTACATACATAGTCTCCAATTTTGGCCAAGCTTCAAATATCCATATAAATAATTTCTAATGCTTCTTTCAGTCCACAAGGATCCTTTTTATGCTATTTAAACACGAATTTATGGTTTCAAAACAATATAACAGTTCATATATGTATAGCCCAAATTTTGGTCCCAACGCTAGCATTTACAACTCACTTCTAACATGCTATCTTTCAAGATTTTCTTTCAAATTATCATACTATAACATACATAGAACCTTAATAATCCATAAAACAAGGCTAAAGATCAACTCACCTCTTCAACCCTTTAAATGGGCTAGAATCGCCAAAGTCGACAAGGAAGCGTTTTCTTGACCAACTAACACCTCCACGCTACTTAGGGGACTCAATATATAAGGCTTGTAGCGTCAAAATAATTGTAGGATCAAAAAATGTGAATTGTTGTTGGTCACTGTAGCAACCCGAGACTCCTAGGTATCTTCTTGTTCTTGAATTTTTTTTTCTAAGTGTTTGGAATTGTTTAGAAGATTGGAGAGACAACATGTATATATAACCATATCTTCTTGACTCCACCCCACACACATGGTCCAATGGGAAAATAACACAAGTTAAGGTGGGGTACACTAATTTCTTCTAGACTCTAAGTCTTAGAAATTACACTTTGGTCCCCAAACCTTTCCTAATTTAGCCAATTAAGGATATATAAATCCTAACAACCCAAGTTTTAAAATTCTACTTGAGTCCCAAACTTCTTGATAATATCACTTTAGTCCCCAAACTTTTAATAATACCACTTTGGTCCCAAATTTCCGTAATAGTTCTGATACACCACAATACAGGTTCTAACATCCTCCCACTTAAGATATACATCCTCGAATGTTAAACTAACCTTGCGGGTTTTGTAACCAACTTAGAAGGAGTTTCCTTTCAATTACTATAATAACACATCCAACCATCAAAATTTGCCTATCCCGTAACAAAGTCCAGAGAAAGATTAAATTACTTACTAACTCAAGAACTGGTTTCTCCCAAAAACTGGAATTGGACTGCCTTCTTTTGATAATTCACAATAGCATAATATAAGACTAACCAACCCATACTCATAAGCACATAAAATCCTGTTACATCTAACCATACCAATCCGGCCATGGTGCAGTGGCTATGAACAAATATCGTGCAAATGTTTATAACCATCAAAGGAGAATTATATAATAATGTGGAACAAAAATCACTGAATGCATATATATCTCGAGAGCAAATCTAATAATATACCTGTGGCTGCATTCGGCGTCGCCTCCTGATCCTGATGGCTGATCAAAGCATAAGTGCGGTGCGAAAGACCGCTAGAACTTGGGATTCTACCACGATCCCTATTATAACCTACTAATACTGACATACCTCTCCCTTCAGGGCGCATGGCTACTGAGGCTGCAAGTGAACCACTTGTGCCACCCAAAATCGGGCAGTTCCTTATCTGATGTCCCTGACGGCCACACCCAAAGCAAGCACCGGTGGTACGTAAGCACACCCCGAGGTGCCATATCCTATAGTAAGAACACTGAGGTCTGAATAGTCACGACTAGTTGCTGGGACTCAAGCCTGACCCTGACTGGCTTGCATCTTCTGGTCTCCTACTGGTGATCTGCGGGGGTATACCCCGTACCAATCGAGGAGAATATCCACTCTGCTGCTGTTGGGGCGGTCTACCTTGATAATCTTTTACATGCCCAGATAGTCTAGCCCTCTTGGGTTGACCTCTACCATTCACCATATCAGCCTGACGCCCCCTGCGACGGTCCTCCAATCCTTGGGCGTTGACCCAAATTAGGACAATATCTCTATCAATCTGGGTTGTTTCTTGTATCTCCCCAATCCTCACACCCAGCTGAGGGGTTGGACGCTCTAGCACTCTATGAGAACTCATACTTTGGTACTTTGGAACCGTTACGAAATTCAGGACTTAAGTGACATTTTAAAAACTGGGTTGCTAAGATTTTTGTGTCCTTAATTGGGTCCTTGCTTGTCCATAACTGATTTAATTAAGAAGAGTTTGGGGACCAAATTGAATTTTCTTAATACTTGAAGTCTTGTAGAAAGAGCAAGGGTGTCCCACCCCAAAATTGTGTAATTTTCCCATTGGAACACATGTGGGTGGGACCAAGATATTATCTTGCTTTGTTTATATATATATGTATGTATGTCTTATTTGTTCAAGAACAATTTCCCACACTTAGCCATATTTCCAAGAGCAAGCAAAACTTCCCCAAGCTGTGCACCCTCTCGGGTTGCTACAGTAGTTTTAAAAAAATTTGTGTTTTTTGATTCTACAATTATTTTGATGCTTCAAGCTTGGTATATTGAGTCCCCTAAGTGGCGTGGAGGTGTTGGTTGGTTAAGAAAATGCTTGGTTTTACGTCTATAAAGATTTGGATCTAGTGAGGGGTTTGAAAGGTATGTTGCTTTTTAGCTTTGTTTTATGTAAATTAAAGCTTGTATGTATGTTGGTGTAGGTTAAATTGGAAGAAAATATTGAAAAATAACTTGTTTAAATGAGTTGTGAAGATGGGGGTTAGGGTCGAAATTTTGGGTATGTATGTGGATGTAGTGTATATTGTCTTAACTTTTTATCTGATGTGTGAGTATATTATCAAATTATTGTTACTTTGATAAACACAACGACTAACTTCTTTTGCTTGTTATGTTTTGGTTGTTCTATAGTGGATTTTCAGTCGTTATTGTAGTAGTATGTCTCAAAGTCATTCTTATCTTAATTGTACGTGTAGATGTTTATCTAACAAGTCTTATTTTGCTCTATTATATATTATCAGAAGTTAACTAAGACCACAGTTATGTTAGTTTCTGAAGATATAAATCTGGCTGCCTAAAAAGAAACCAACTCTGTTCAACCCTTGAGTTAGTAAATTCCCTTATATTGTTTTGAAACCATGAAAGTGTGTTTTGATGGCATGAATATGAGCCTTGTGGGGGTGAAAGAGGTATGAGAATTATTTATATGTGTAATTGAAGAGTTGGTCGAATTGGAGTCCATGTATGTAATTAAATATTGTGTTTTAGCATTGGAAGTATACGTTTGATGTTTGGGTGATATAGTATGGTTCTTGGAGGATATAGGAGTGCTTGAATATGATAAATATGTATATAAATTGGATGCTGCCCTATTTTGTAATTGTGATAAAAATGAGGCTCGTTGGTGAAATTAGTGAAGTTATGGCCTTGCAGGAGGCTTATTATTGGTTGTTGGTTTTTTGTTGTTGTTGCGTTGATTAATTGGAGCCGATATGGATTCATGGTATGGTCTAGTTTGAGGGGAAGTGCCATTGAATTTTTACAAAAATTAGAGGCAAGTTTGGAATTTAAGGCCAAAAAAGGCTTTTAGCTAACCGTTAGCGTTATTGATATTTTTTGTAGACGTTGGATGTTCGAAAGAGAAATTTAGATTGGCTTGGCATTGTAATTAGTTTGGCGAAGAAAATTGGGGTATGTAAAGTATTTGTTTTATGGCATGACTTATATTCGTTCCTCGGCGTTCTTATGAAAATTGGTTCATTAGCGTCCTAATTCTCTTTGTTGGCTAAACCTAATATGTGCGCAGTGGAAAATAGTTTCATATGAGATGATACTCTTCTCAAATACAAGAATCAGAAAGTCTCAAATTAAGATACATTACATACTTCATTAATTTGTCATTTGGGGTACCCTTTTATTTCTGTGAATCCATTTATCTACATGCTCTGTGTATATTGTTTCCAGCTTTAATTTGTTAAATAAAAATCCCATGGGAAAATGAACAAACTTAGAAGTTCCAAGAAAAAGGACCTTTGAAGAATTAAGAAAGTGCTCACTTCCATCCACTAATGTTCACTGCCAAGTGCCAACTGTATATAGAACCCCCAAATTCATGTTAAGGCAAAATATCTATACCTAAATGTAAAAAAAAAGTTGCATAAATTTTATTCAAGTATGAGTAGATATGCTAGAAGAAAGTTAGGTAGTGATCTAAGTAAGTTTATTATTTATGACTTGCCAATTGACATATTACATAAAATACTAGAGCTCATGTCCATACAATATGCTGCAAGAACTAGCATCTTATCCAAGCAATGGAGAAAGTTATGGTCCACACTCCCATACCTTGTGTTTGATCCCCTCTTCTTTCGGTATGTATCCAGTATTGGCGCTTCTCCTGCAAGTGTCATTCATAAAATTCTAATGCAACATACAGGAAATATTTTGGATTTCAACTAGTCTCACCTGTTACTGCAACCAGTGTCATTCATAAAATTCTAATGCAACATACAGGAAATATTTTGGATTTCATCTTATCTCTGAAACACATAGATTATCTCAGTCAGATGTGGATCAATGCATCATCTTTGTGTTGAATCATGGTGTGCAGAACCTCACTCTAGATGTGGCCACTGAAAAAATAATTATGTGTTGCCTGATAGCATATTTACTTGTGCAGCGCTAACAAATTCGAAGCTAATAATGTATATATTTATGCTGTCTGTTTTAAGCCAATTCCCTAATCTTGTTAGCTTTCGGCTAGAACATTCTGAAATTATTGGTGCTGCTGAAAAAAAACACTAGTCTTATTCTGCCAATGCTCGAGTCTTTAGTGTTGAAATTTTATGTTGATGTTCATTCTGTTGATATGGTTTCTCCAAAACTTGTGAACTTATCTATTGTTAGCAGCTATACTGTAACATTTTAGTGTTTTAATGTGAACCCAATATTCAAAAGGATCAAGCACCTATGCTTGGATGGCTCATCCCTAAAGAACTTAGGGTTGGTGCCTGATGTGCTTGATGTATCACTAAACTTGCAAAGCTTGAGAATTTATGACTTGAAGATTTCTGTTAAATGTACTACATGCGCCCTATGCATATTACGGAATTCACCTAACCTTATTGAACTTGACATAGATGGAGTTGTCAAGGTAAGGTACACTCTTACTATCAATTGCGATTATATATGTACGTGTGTAACCTTGACTATATATAAGTACACACAGGTCTAGGAATCTGTAGGAAAAGTGGAGAATGTGAAGTTGAAACGTGGTACTAGAGTTGTATGTACTGTTAACAGGTCTAGGAATCTGTAGGAAAAGTGGAGAATGTGAAGTTGAAACGTGGTACTAGAGATGTATGTACTGTTAGGTTTAAATGCCATGTCCGGATTCATGTGATATGTCTTTGAAATTTGTAAATTGTAAGAATATGTATAACTTTCTAAGTTTTAAAAGAATTTATCTTCTAATAGTTTTAAAAGTACAAATACACCATAGCCTTTGATAGGAAACCCGAATTGCCTTGGAATCAGCTTTGAAACATCCCTTAGAAGTGTGTATGATTTAGACTGGGTATAATAATTGTTGTTTCGATCTCAGATAAACACAGCATAATCAGCTTTGAAACATCCCTTAGAAGTGTGTATGATTTAGACTGGGTATAATAATTGTTGTTTCGATCTCAGATATGACATTGTCCTAGCATATGAATATTTTGCTTATGTTTGGAATTTATGGTAATGGTTTTTGTTGGATATGATTCTCACGACTCTACTCGTGCTTAGTATGATGTCTTTCACCGGTTCCCGGGCCGGTTGTTGTCGTGCGTATTAAGACTTGTGAGTGCAGTGGTCTTCCCTGGCTCACTTATTTTATGATGGCATTATGGCTTGTGAGTGCAGCAGTCTTCCCTGGCTCACGTGAGTTCAGTGGTCTTCCCTGGCTCACTTATCGGCATTATGCTATTTTTGTATTATGGCTTGTGAGCGCAGCGGTCTTCCCTGGCTCACTTATCCCATGTTGGTATTATGACCCGTGAGTGCAGTGGTCTTCCCTGGCTCACTTATCCTATGGTTGATATGTTAGGGAAGTAAATGATTGTGATTTAAATTTGAAAGAATTCTGATGTTATGCTTGATTCGTATGTTGAAAGTAGACATGTTGGATATTTTTGGTTATGCACTTGATCTCTGTACTTTTGCTTAGTTATCCCTCAGTTCGTGTTTCCATATATTTTGGAAAGTAAGTACTTTGATATATTTTGGGTACGCACGATATAGAGGTTTGTATGACTATGTATGTATGCTATTCGTATGTTGGGTGGTTTAACCGCAGCGGTGACCTTGTCAGCTTGCATATGTGTGTATATATATATATATGTTGTATGCTGGGAATTTTCTATATGCAGGGTTTGGGTAGTCAGTAAAACAAAGGAAATTCTACCAAAATTTTTGTAAATAAGATATCTGTTGGAAGTATAATCTAGTTTGCGTTTGTGTCTGGTTTGGTATTTGCGTCTGGGTGCCCCAATCGAGCACTAGTCATGGCCCATGGGGTTGGGTCATGACACACTTTATCCTTAGAAACTATCGGGGGTGCACTCTGGGCACGAGCCCAAGTAATCACCCGAGTTCTACTAGTCTCACCTGTTACTGCAACCTTGCCTCCCAGGGCAGCGGGGGTCTTTCTTGGAGACATCACTGAAAGCAAACAATAATGTCAGATAAGGATCATCCTACTAACACGGCTCTATCGCACGATCTAAGGTCAGATAAACAGGATAACATCCTAAATGTCCTGTAGCCTCCTGTTTGCAGGGGTGGTGCATGACACACTCATCTTATCTCTTA
>DF361391.1:21633-52224 GCA_000787875.1 Solanum virginianum | reverse complement strand
TATATATATATATATATATATATATATATATATATATATATATTTACTATTAAATAAATTAATATTCATATAAACATATTAAATAAATATTATCAATTTATGTAATAGTTTAATTTATTATGGACTGACAATGATAAAAAAATTAATTCAATGACTTATAACGTAGATATGTTAATACTTTATGAATACATAACGTAATAATTTAGAGTTGAATAGTCAGAAGTTAAATAATTAATTAATTAAAATTTAATATGAAAAAAGGCTCCTAAATATAAAAGAAATAGTTTAATATCCATAATATAATAAAACAGATTTTTTTCCTTTTAAATTTGTTATATTACATACTTTTCTTAACAAAATATTTGATAATCAAATTTTAATTAATTTCAAAGTCTTAAATATTAGAAATTTTTTTTTCTTTTTCCTTCATAACATAGATAATTATTTATATAGAATAGTTCTAATTCAAAATCAAATCCTCAAAACCCATATGCAGAACGAACTAGATACGATCAAAAGTCAAAGTAAGAAACTCTAATTTATATAGAATAATCTTAAATCAAGAGTGAATTCTAAATATAAAGAAACTCTAATTTAGAAGTGAATCTTGAAACTAAATAAATAAAAAATAAAATAATAAATTAAGAAAAATAGTAAAAGACAATTTTATCTAAAATAATGTCATTTAATGAACATCAAAAGTTCAAACAACATTTTTAAAAATCATGATACTTTTGATATACTATATAAATATCGATAGATACATATAGATATAAATTCGATTAGACTGAATTCAATTAATTTTTGGGGGGTTAAACTCTATTTGTACTTACAAAATTATTAAATATATATTTACAATTGCTTTATACAGAATTTAATAAGAAAATTATGTTTTAGAAATCATAATTTTTAAATCGTTAATCCGTTTTTGTGTTAAAGTAAAATGTAAAGGATTATTTGATTGGGGAGTAAATTATTTGGGAATAAGTTATTTTATCCCTTATTAATATGAATAAATTATTTTATAATTTTATTTCAATCTTAATAAAAAATAAATTGATCGTAAAAATTTATACTCCGTTCATCTCATTTTATGTGACGCCCTTTTGTTTGTCCATCCCAAAAAGAATGTTATTTTAGTCAAATTAAAAATAATTTACCTTTAAAATTTTCTTTTTATCCTTAATGAAATGATTCTCATCCATATAAATATCTAAGAATAATTTTAAACTAAATTTTAAAAATCTATCTTTTTTTTTCTTAAATATTATGCTAAATTAACTGATGTCACATAAAATTGGAGGGAGAGAGTATTACTTGGTATGTCTCCCAAGTGTTGTTAAATCATTAACCATTAATTAGGCAGAAGAAGTTTGTGGATGAAAATTGTGGATGTTGACTGATAGCATGAATAACGTCGACACGTGGAATTAACAAATCCCTCAAAAGGTCAACACGCATTCCTATAGTGTCCATTGTCTACGCTATTATTGTGATTTATGACAGTAATTGCTGGGCCAATTATCATCACCACCATTTTTGGCCATTAAAGATTTCCAACAAATCTTTTTTACTATATTTCATATTTTTGTTATGTTGGTTCAATATAAATACTTTTTTATCATCCAATATAAACTTAATATCTAATATTTAGAATTAAGAATTATTTTTCTTTCTAATGAAACTTTTTTTTTCAAATTTGGAATAATGACGTTTTCTCATTTTAAGAAAAAATTGAGAAGAACTAAAAAATTCTTTATTTAAATAATTTTATTTTTTCAAAAGTTGTCAAACCCAACAATTTAAACCTATATCTATATCAGTCTCTCTCTATATATATTATATTAAAAATGTAAAGGCTCTTCTAAATGTTGTTTGAATATTTTACCCTTCACTAAAAGATTTCTTTCTAGACAAAATTATTTTTCATCATTTTTCTGTAATTTTTTATTTAATTATATCTACGATATCAACTTTTAAAATATATGAAAATAAATGATAAAATAAGAACTTCTAATCATGGGAAGACTCCTAATTCTTCTTCCTTATTTAATAGATTTTTCTCTTTCTTCTTATTTGCATCAAGAAAATACTCTACAGCCGCTAAGAAAATTTTATTTGAGATGGGGGAAGTAATAAATAGTTGAATTTTGAATCAAGAAAATACTCTACAGTTGCTAAAGAAAATTCTAATTTACCATGATATATAGGACCTTTATAAATAAATAATTTATCAAAATTACTTTTATAGTGAATTATTTATCTTTTCATAAGTTCATAATTACTTCACCTTGTTGGTAAGAGTTCAATTTCTCACATTGTAATTCGTTCCCCATTTTTCCTTCCCCCTACCCCTGGTAAAAAAAGAAAGAAAGATATATATTGAATTAGAGGGCACTATTATGTTGTTCAGAAATCTAGTTTTGTGAAGACAATGGCAATGTCTCGATGATGACAACTATGTGTTGGATTCGAAACAGATAGGGCATTATGTAGAAATTTATAATTGCGCGCCTATAAGTTAGATGACAAAGAAAATAATATTATTATATAATTTAACTAGTTACTTTATATATGATAAATTAAAATTAAAAATATTAAATTATCGAGAGAAAATCTCCTCTTAAACAAAATCTTTAACAATTATATTGTTAATGTTAGTGTGTTATGGTATGGTCATAAATATCTTCAATTTACAAAAGGTCCAAAAGTTTCTCGAAGAAATGAATAATCAAATATGCAAGAGATTTTAAAAAGTGAGAAGGGTTGAAAGTATAGAGCTTATGTGTTAAAAATATTAGCATGAGTTGAAACGTGGAACTCAAGTGTTAAAACTTAGCAGGGATTGAAAGTTGAAATTCACTCCTTAAAAGTAAGCATGAGTAGAAAATTGATTTTTATTTTTGAAGATGGATCAACAAGATTGTTAAAAACATGATTAAAATTTTATATCACAAATAGTATTTTAGATCTTTTCTTTTTCTTAATTAAAAAAATTTCATTATCGTCAAATCAATTATAGCTTGCTTTAAACTGCATTAAAAATATCTTCAGTTCCATTCAATGATTGAATTATAGGCTTTGATATCATTTGTTGGGATCAAATAATTAAAGCCTCATGCGAAAGCGTATTATAATTGCAGACCATATTGGTGATAAGTCAAATGGCAAAAGAAAAACTATAAAAGAAATATGATATTATTATATGGTTAGACCAATTAGCCTACTATAATACCCCGAAAGTTGAGAAGTCGAAATAAGAAAGAAATCAATGCAAAAAAAAAATTTGGTGCAGGGTCTATGATGCCCAACTATGGCTCATAAACGGAACCATAAGTCGTAGACGAGTAGTCATAAATAGCACCTAAGACTTGAAATTTTCTGAAAAGAATATAATTATGTAAGAGCAAGAAATACGCTATAAATGGAACTATGGTCCATAGAGATGGGTCATAGAAAGGTGCTAAAGTTTGGAGAAAATAATGCAAGTCTCAGTGCTTTTATACGAACTAGCAGGATAGATCGTAGATAGTTTTATGGGTATAAATGGGGCTTGTAGAATTTTTCAACACTTAGAAAAATTTAAAAATTTTGGACAACTTTACGAATTGGGTCTACGAGTCATACAATGATATTATGGCTCGTAGAAGTGGTTATATAGATGAGATTCCACAACTTAAAAAATTGGCCTGATTTCCACAAACAGGGTTCCACAGTCCATAGAAAGGACTATGGACCATAGATGGGTCTCATGGTGTCACAATCTAAGATAGGTTGTAGGTGTGATACAGTGATCCAAACCCTGAAGAACCCCAATCAAGGCTCTTAGCATATCATAAATGAGCATACATAAGGTAGATTAAGCAAATAGGTTAAGGCATGAAGCAAAAGTAAAGTCACTAAAGAATCTCAATAGAACAAAGTGAAAGTTAAAACAATGAATCTTAATAAACAGACTTACACTTTGACATCTAAACATGATTCTATAACATAAGCAGGAGCATAGGACAAGTTCCTAATCCATCCTCAATGGAAGAAATGAAATAGTGAAGTAGTCTCAATAAAACAATGAAATGTAACTCAATTGGTTGCCCTTGAAGCATGAAAACTCACCAACCAAGTGTATCAAGTCCACGTTGAGCCACAAATATGAGATGTAGGGAGATGTTTCGCCCCTACATTATGATGCAATGTAGGTAAAGAAGTATGCATTAGTACTTCAAATTTACTGAGTATGTGAGAAATATGCATAAATAAACATAAGATAGAATGGAACCTGAGTCATGAGATGTAAAATCAATAGTTAAGTAGAGCACAAGGTGAAAACACAAGTAAGACATGTGGTCAATGCATCAAAATTATATTACAAAAGCTTGTAAATAAACTTAGTCATTTTATGAAATATCACGTTAATCGATAATAAGATCATGCAAATTATAACATGGAATCCAATGTAACTTTCACATCGAGAAGAGAAAGACTACTTTGCTAAGAGACTCTGTAAGAAACTTTTAACATTCATGATTTATCTATAAATCCACTAGGTAAGTCAATAAATCAACCTACGGGGAAACATCATTTTGCACAAAAGATTGTTATTACAATTTTCTTGGGAAGTATCATCTGTCTTCCAAATCAAACCCCACCTCAAGCCCTCTCATTGCTAAGTCAAATTCTAATTGAATAAAAATTCATAATACAATCAATCATAATTTGAAGTCACTAGGTCATTATCATACAGAGTAGCTTATTAACACCTTGGTGATTCAATCAATGTGAGAATTGTCCTTATCATACCTTGAATCCATGAGTAGGTAAGAAAATTCCTTCACCATCTTTTATTTATTCTTTAAGGGACTTTCATAAATTATGATTATAATCTTTCATGAAACTTGAGTGTCTTCCTTGCACATTCATGATCATAATCCATACTAAAACCAGAATAACTTGTATGGTTCACCTTAAATTTACTTTAAAGCATGTAATTCAATGAAATCAACATAATCATGAAAAAAAATATCAATTAAAATCATAATTAAAAGAATTCATAATGAAATTGATGAAACCTAAATAGCATTGCAGAGAATTTACTTGAAAATCATTGAAATCATGTAATTTACATTAATTCATGGGTAATTCAATTCATAATCATGAAAATAATATACAATTCAAACATCACAATATGAGATTATAAAATCCTAGAGGACAATTTAAAAATAATTAAACTAAAAACTTGAGAAAATCTTTGAGCTCCATGTAAGAAAGGACTCTATGAATGAATACGACTATTCGGGGTGGAATGCAGTACTAAGATTGACCCGAGTGTCTAACTTCCTCTGGAAGGACGTTTAGAAGAATTTAGGCACCTGAATCAACATCATTATTGCATTCCATCCCCAAAGAACTAGTTACAACAGAGATTGGTATAGAGCCAGGGAACGGTATGATAGACCTCAGCAAGGCCAGTCCAACCGCCCTGTTCAGGCTTTACTATAAGCTACAGAGGGTGATCGGCATCCACAGGATCTCCTCAGTCACGGTGGTCCTCCCTATATTATTAGGCAAAGGGGGAGAGATTTAACTTCAAGGCAGTCTAGGTCATCACATATAGTCGGTTAGGGTTCAAGGGCCTCAAAGACAGGTACCACCGACCATAGCAATCGATACTTTGCTTGTGGCTCTTCCCAGGGGTGGTATGACTATGGATAGCTAGATCATTAGTTCAGAAATGGCCTCAGGCAGAGGGCGATGTATTCCTTTTCATAAATAACCTAGTCAGCTTCGGCATCAGTACCTCCATCCACAGACAGTTGGTATAGGAATTCTTGAAGAAAACTTGAGAATTAATGGAGAAATTTGGGAAGAACTGTAGCTTGACCTTCCTTGAACTTGCGAGAATTTGTAGTAGATGGTTCTTGACAACTTAGAATTTTGGGGTGAATATTTAGAATAAGTGAATCTTAATTAATAAAAATGATTATGGGGGTAGAAATACGTCAAAAATTATATAATTTAAGAGTTAGGAATGTAGAAAAATAAATAAAAAAACACCCCTAAAAAAATTGTCAGACATGGATTACAACCAACTTCTATGAATTATAAACCCACTCACGACTTGTACAAGTAGTTCATGGAAATTAAGCCTCAAAATACATTCTCTGAATATCATCCACAACACCATTCTATGGGTCCGTCTTATCTTTTACGGCCCATAGAAACCCCTCATTGAGACCCTTTGAAACTGGACCAAACAAAGACCCAAGACCATGACTCATGAATGAAACGATAACTCATAAACACTTTCTTGTGGAACTGTCCAACAGTTTTAGAATTTTTCCAAGTGTTTGGGTGATCCCTAACTATGACTCATAAAATAATGTACGATACACCATGTTGGATCATACAAAAAGTATTGAGGCTCCAATGTTGGTCTAACTTTCAGGTCTCTTATACAACACTCTCCTACTCATCGTATTTTTTTCTACGATCTGTAGTCGTTGTTCATGGACCATACCATTCTTTATTGAAGAATTTTTAAGTCTTAAGGGCCATATTCAATAATTTTCTATGGCTTATAGATGTATATATAACTCGTAGATAGGGTTCGTGGTAACTACACTAGAAAGTGTTTCTGCAATGTTTCTTCCTTATTCCAACTTTCGAGGTATTATAATATCTCCTCCTTGAGAACATTTGTCCTCGAATGAGATAAAAGCTAGCTTGAGTAGAGTAGAATAAATTTCCTAACAACCCAACATGAATGCAATAATATATGTTATTTGCACAAACTATGAGATTTTCATTTCAACTTAAAACTTAACTAAAAATTAGTTTCATGAACATGCATGTATATGAAATGATATTGAATTGCTAAAACATAGGAATTCATAGGAGTAGATCATGAGAAGCTAAATACCTTGGGATGAAATGAAGGAAAAGAGATAAGGATAAAAATTTAACATATCCACATTGGCCTCCCATGTAGCACCTTTAACCACTTTGTTCCTCCATAGAACTATAACATATGCAACTTCCTTATTCTCAATTTCCAAACTTACTTGTCTAAGATTTCAACTAAGATATCTTCATAGGCCAAACTCTTTCTAACACTCGCACTCTCCAAAGACACCATAGAGCTACATCCACATAGAACTTTTGGTGACTTTAGAAAACCTTTAATCTTTCTCTAATAAGTGTAACCTTTTTTATAAACTCAAACACCAACATAGGTCTCATCAAAGGTACTTTATATACTTCAAACCACCCAATGGGAGACCTACATCTCCTACTATAGAAAGCCTCAAAAGGATCCATCTCAATGCTAGAATGATAACTAAGAAAATTCAATCAATGGCAGGTGATCATCTCAATTACCCATGAAATCAAATAAACATGCCAGCAATATATCTTCCAAGGTTTTGGTTTGTTCTCTCGGCTTGTCCATTGATTTGAGGGTGACAGGCGGTACTTAACTTGACCTTTGTACCAAGAGCTTTTGAAAAGACTTCCAAAAATATGTAGTCAATTAAGAACCACAATCCAAAATAATAGACAAGGACAGAATATGTAGCTTTACCAACTCTATAAAATACATCCTTGCATAATCTTCGACGGAGTAAGAAGTCTTAATGGATAGAAAATGGATTGATTTATTCATTCGGTGTACTACAACCCAAATAAAATTATGTTGCCTACGAGTATAGGACAACCCCATTATGAAGTCCATATTCACTTCATTCCACTTTCAAATAGTAAACTCAATATCTTGAGCTAAACCTCCCGATCTTTGATGTTCAACCTTCATTTATTGATAATTAGAACATTCTACCATAAACTTAGCTATATCCTTCTTTATGTCATTCCACCAATTCATTTTTCTCAAATGCCTATACATTTTGATGGATCCTAGGAGAATAAAATATCAAAAATCATAGACTTCAGTCAATATTATCTCCCTAGACCGTTCATGTTAGAACACATTGATGACCTTAGTAACGAAGTATTCCATCTCGCCCTTAGGAAAAAACCTTAACCTTCTTTTCAGAAATTGACTTCTTTAACTCAACTAAGACCAAATTCATATCTTTCTTTGCCTTTATAGCCTCCACTAGTGAAGATGCCAAACCATTATGAACCATGACACCATTAGAATCAACCAACCGAAAACCCAAGAGGGTCAATCTATGCACATCCCCAACCAATTCCTTCTTCTCATCCTTAACATGGGTTATGCTATTCATAAACCTCTAACTAAGTGCATCGAAAACTCTATTAGTTTACCTAGATGGTACATGTCACAACCCAAACCTAGGGCCTAGTGACACAGAGAATAGGAAACCCGGACAACAAACAAGCCTCTAAGCATAAGTAAGCACATCCTTGGTTAAGAAAGCATAGCAAATATCAAGCAATTAAATCGAAGGGAAAGGGGCTTTGAACTCAAGCTATTGGGATAGAAAGAGCATAGGAATTTCTACCATCAAATAACAAGCAAAGACTAAGGGGAGGTAAGTAGGACTCAATCTATGGGGAATTTGGGGCTTAGGACCTTCATCACATGCCATCAACATTTAACAACACATACAAGGGAAAGGGTCTCGAGAAAATTTTCCATAGTTACATAAGCTTCATAAGAGTCTAAACACTCCATATCATCCAACATCACCTCTAACATGAGTGGAACAGGGGCCAAGACATCTCCTGAGCTCACCCTCAAAAGTAAATATCCAAAAATAGACAAGTCATAACAAAAACATGAAAGGAAGAGGTTGTTGTCACCAGAATGGACGACTCACCAATAACAATCTTCAAGCAAGCCAACTAACTACGTGGAGGTGGATGAATAGAAGCTCTGGTCCTTATATGGTTAGATCATGTAGGCAAAAGTATGCATTAGTACTTGAAATACACTAAGTATATGGAGTGCAATGCAACAAAAAAAATAATCCATAATCAGATAAGATGCATAATAATATGCAATGGATATAAGCTCAATATGACAAGAATGATCAATTCTTAAGTCAAAACATGCAAGAAGATAATCAAACATACATATGTGGGAGGAGACCTTAACCAACAAATAAGACCATGCGAGCTACAACATATAATCTCGATGTTGCCTCCACACCAAAAAAGAAGAGGTGTAATTGCTAAGGTAGACCATACCCCACCTTGGTGGGTAACTTAATCGAGTTGGACTCACTAGTAAAAGCCCATTTAGGGAATAATATAAACCTATTGTGGTACATAGTTATGAGACCAAGATTTTGTATAAGGATCTCTTAGGTCGAGCCCCTACCTTAAGCCTCGTTTGATGCTAGATTTAGTCCCACTAAATACATAACATAATCATAAGTGTACTAATAACTTGTAAAAACATATCAACATAGTAAGAGTTGCTCATTCATATACTCAACCCTCTCAAGTGATCATTTGTCTTGCACATGAGGATAAAACATAGCATAAAGGGCTCAAAATCTTGCTTATCAATCATAGGAACTTTTCATGCGTTCAACATATACTTAGGAACCCATAACTTTCCATAAAATATTTCATCAACATATGAGACTTTGTCAAGTAAATTTAGTCAAACATGGTAGGTATATGCAATTAAACTTAAAATCATGAAATTTACGAGTATAGGACGTGAATAGGGTAAACCATTATCATTTAGGAACTATTCAAAACAACCTACTATCATTGTAGTAAAATTCCCAATTTGGGTATGTCATGAAATTTATTCAAAAATTCATAATCTTTCATAGCTTTTCAAGATATCATAGCATGCATAGTATAAGAATCATAAGTCATTCATAATATCAAATCTCAATAGGTATTCATGCTTAATTAAATCAATACTTGATAGAATACAACTTATAACATCCTTATAATGAATAATAGAAGATACCCATGAAGTAATAAACCTGGGAATAAATAAATTTCCATTGAAAAGGAGAGTTAGGATCCTTGTGTGAAAGAATCCATGCATAAAGACCCACATACCTTAAACCTTAGAATTTGATGAAGAAAACTTGAGGAGGCTTGAAGAATTTACTTGAATTCTTGATCTTCGATGAATGCTCTTGAAATCTTAGAATTGGACGAGGGATTTGAGGAGGATTTGAGAGAATTTTGAGAGGGTTTTAGAGTGAATTAGGGCTAGAAATGGTTTAATGATTAAGGAATACCGCCTATAAGGGTGTTGGGTTATGGCCCAATTGCCCTCACTTAAAATAGAAAAAGTTTAAAAAAATTTACATGTAGGGAGAGCAAAGGCGCGTTGTGCTATGGTTCCTACATAGTGTAATTTTGCTAAAGTTCAATTTTTCCCTATTTTGGCCGAGAAATGAGTTTAGTCCATTTTTGTACTATCTGGGAACAAGTTCGCGACGCAGATTGGTCGCACACCCTTCTGGTTAAGGTCAAAATCAATCGAAAAATTATTTTTCGACACGATTGGCCTAAAAATCGAAGGTGACCCTTTTCCTACACAATTTTTCCTATTGAAAAAGAATATGAAGTTCGATTTTCCAAACAACGCATGAATTTTATGATATTCAAGAAAGAAAACCGTAAGGACATTTCGAGTAGCGTGAGAGGTGTTACAGTACAACCACTTATATCATAATCCTTTAGTAACTCAAGTTACCTCCTTTTCATAAGTTTCAACTCTTTTTGGTTGAACACAATTGTAGTCTCTTATAATCGTTATAATCGGTGAATATGTTAACATGCACCCTATAAAGATAGTGATGCTAAATCATCGAGGCAAACATAACCGCCATCAATTCAAGATCTTGAGTAGGGTAATTCCTTTTATGCACTTTAATTTATCTAGAAGCATACATTATAACCTTACCATGTTGCATTAACATACAACCTAATCTAACCCGTAAGGCATTGCAAAACACTAAAAACTGATCTGATCCTTCCAATAATGTCAAAATAGGGGTTGAAGTAAGGTGATCCTTCAATGTATAGAAAAAAATCTTTTGACACTCTTTAGACCATTGAAACTTCACCTTCTTTTGAGTCAAATTGGTCAAAGGTAATGCAATAGATGTAAACCTCTATACAAACCCCTGTATAGTACCCGTCCAAGCCTAGAAAGCTTTGAATTTTGAAGGTTACAAGGATCTAGGCCAATTCTTAACCACCTCCATTTTCTTAGGGTCTATTATGATACACTCTTCAAAAATAATATGGCCAATAAATCCCACCGACCTCGTCCAAATTTCACATTTACTATACCTGACAAGTAGTTGTTGGTCCTCAAAGTTTGCAACACAAATCTCAAATAACCCATATACTTTTTCTCTCTTAAAGAGTAGACCAATATGTCATCAGTGAAGATTGCCACAAATATATCCAAGTATAGTTTGAATATCCAATTCATTAAATCTATGAAAGGTGTGGGAGCATTAGTTAACACAAAAGACAAAATCAAAAACACTAAGTTATCATACCTTATTCTGGAAGCCATCTTGGGAATACATATTTTCTCACCCTCAATTGGCGATAATCAGATCAGAGATCACTCTAAGAAAAGTAACTAGCTCCTAAAGCTAATCAAAGAAATCATTGATTCTTAGAGTATGAGATTTGTTCTTGATGGTAACCTTATTAAATTGTCGATAAATTGATTCATATTCGAAGTGACCCATCCTTCATTCTAACAAACACACAAGAGCACCCTATGGTAAGATGCTCGACTTTGTAAAGTCCTTATCTAACAAATTCTTCAATTAATCCTTTAACTCCTTATGTTTCATCAGGACCATATGGTAAGAAGAAATAGAGATAAGTTGGGTATCGATAAAGAGATCTATACCAAAATCTATTTCTTTCTTAGGAAAAATACTAGGTAGATCATCAGGGAGCATGTCAAGAAACACGTTCATGATAGGGATTGACTCAAGAGTAGGGTCTTCAAAAGTAATATCCCTAATTTACAAGTAACCATTAGAAATTATTTTTGAGCTTTAAGGCATGATATGAATTGATCCTTAAACATGGAATCACTATCCTCCCACTCTGGAACTGACTCATTTAAGAACTGAAATTTCACCACTTAGGTTTTACAATTAATAAATCTATAACAAGAATGAAGCCAATCCATGTCAAGAATGACATTAAAGTCGGTTATTTTAAGTTCTATGAGGTCACATGAAGTCACTTTTTGGAGCACCAAAATAGGGCAATTTCTAGACTCGCCTAGCAAGAACTGAAATACTTTTGAGGATATAAATTGAGAAGGGCTCTAACAATACCTCTGGACTCATATCAAATATCATAGTAAGGTAAGGAGTAACAAAGGATAAATAGGCTCCTAGATCAAGAAAATAATACACATCAAAGTGAAAGACTCATAACATACCAATAACCACATTAGCTAACTCCTTTACATCCTGATGAGCCTGAAAAGCATAAAACCTGTTATGTCACTGACCACCACCACCTGATCCTAAAGGGTAGCCTAATAAGTCTATCAGTCTAGTAGTCTGAGTTTGAGTTTATGCATGTGTCTGAGGTCAGTCACCTCTACCCCTAGCATAATGAACCAACTTACCATACTTAAAGCTACATCCAATTTAGCTAAGAACTCTCCATTATGGTTTTTCCCACACTTTTTGCATGTGAGAGTAGCTTGACAATCAACCTCCTCCTTAAGCCTTCGAGTTTGACCTTTTATCTTTCTTGAACCTTAGCGCCAGAGTGTTTGAGAAATTTTGACTAGAATACCTTTGCCCACTTTGAGAATGACCATTGCCGCCATTGAACCTTTGGTGAAAAAACTACCACTATCAAATTGAGCATGTAACACCCTTCATATTTATAGGCTTGGAAATTGAAAGATAAAGATTTTTATGCATGTTTGGTCCTATGAATCAGTCTATGGCTTGTGGAAAAAATCATAAATTATAGGAGGTTTCGTGAATTGAGTCCAATGAGAATGAAAAATTAAAGAATTTTTGGAAGTTGATGTACGAATTAAACAGACAGACCGTATATGTAACCACAGCCTATCGAAGTTTTCATAGATAGGAATCCTGAAGGACCTAAAATTTTCTAAGTATGGAACACTTCTATGAGAGGGTCTATGGCTCGTAGACGGATTGACGAGTCATCCTACATATTCATGATTTGGAAGCAGCAAATTCCAGAAACTCAACTTTTATGACATAAAGTTTCAAGGGCTAATGCATGATCCATAGGATGAACTACGACTCCTATAAGGGGTTTCGTGGACGGTGTGCCAATTTTGAATAAAGGGTGTTTTCGATATTTCTAACTCGTCGAAGTCCTAAACTAAGTCATTTTGGCTCTCTTAACTACCTTAACTAATCTAGCGTTTATAAGTCCTATTCCTAATTTATTCAAAGTCGTTCACTCTTAAAGTTCTCCCAAAGGTCCTCAACATTTCCATTACCATCAACGGGGGCACATGGAAGAACAATTACATGTTTTAGTTTAGCCTTACATACCTGATATGAAGCTTTGACACTCCATATACTCACAAGCTTTCTATTACCATCAATGGGGGCACATGGAAGAACAATTACATGCTTTAGTTTAGCCTTACATACCTGATATGAAGCTTTGACACTCAATCTCGTATGAATCCTCCTCGATTTTCTCAAATTCTTGCTCCTCTTCTCTTCTCCTTAGACCTAGTCTTTATTAGAAACTTAGAAAGACTTAAGAATGGATATTAAAACCATATTTACACTCAAAATGACCAATATTGATCATATTTTATGTTTAGGAGGGGTTGAGAAAAGTCTAGAATGCCCCTCACGAAAAACTGAAAATTTCACCTTCGGTGTACCAAGTCTGCAACACGGACTTGGCTATTTTGGGGGTTTTTTCATCAAAAATTCTCCAATCGGATTTCCTAATCCCATAGAAAATATTGGAATCACATCTAAGTGTAAGTTCGCGACAAGTTCGCGTCAAGTCCGCGTCGCGGGCCTGTTGCAAACTTATTCTGAAATGCATTTTCAAAAAATTATCTTTTGATCTCATTGCTCTAACATCAACCAAGACTATTTTACCACATAATTTTTTATGTTGATTGTATTTTCGATCTCAGATTTGCATCGAAGTTTGGGAAGACACGTTATGCGAGTGTCTTTCATCTTGAGGTATTATGGTAATTTTACCAGGTGTTACAAGAAAATTCCCTTGTGCATCAGTCCTAGCAACTTCCGATGGTGTATTGGGCTACATACCCAAGACCAACTCAAATGGACTCTTCTCTGTTGCAGACGGCCTGTACAAGTTATAACAAAACTATGTATTGTCCAACAAGTCAAACAGTTCCTCTGATTTGCAATTACATAATGTTTGAGATATTCCTCAAGCAGATGATTGATTTTTTCCATCTATCCATCAGTTTGTGGGTATTTAGCAGTTGAGAACTTTAAATCACCGCCCATCATGTTGAACAAAGAAGTCCAAAACTGACCAGTGAATCTAGCATCCTAATCATTCACAATATCTAATGGAACACCAAAGTTTTTCACAACATGCTCATAAAACAACTCAGCATCTACTTACGAAGAACATAAAGTAGGGGCAGCAATAAAGATACCATATTTTGAGAACCTATCAACCACGTCCATGATTGATGCTTTTTCATCCACTATTAGAAATCCGATAATGAAGTCCATTGAAACAAAAGCCCATGGACACTGCGCAATGGGTAAAGATTGCAACAAACCTACTTCCTTCTTCCATTCCGTCTTGTCTAGTTGACACACTAGACGTGATTTTACATAGGCCTTAATGTCATCCTCTATCATTAGCCAGAAATAATTTCAGGACAGCAATGACATTATCCTTTCAACACCTTGATGTCCAGTATAAACAGTATCACGTGTTTCTTTCTGGAGTTTTCTTTGCAGCTCATCATTTTGAGGTACCACGATACTCCTCCCTTAAAATAAAGTAGATCGTCCTCGATCCAATACCGTCTAATCGTTCCCTCTTTAACTTGATCCATTAATTTGACATATAATGAATCAGATGTATCACTAAACTTAATCTTATCAAGAAAATCAGATTCAAGTCTAATTATTGCATAAACAGCAACAAATACCTCTTCACAACTCAATGCATCAGCCACTTGGTTTTGCTTCCCTAGTTTATGTATCCACAGAAAGTGATATTCTGCCAATATATCTTGTCATCTTGCCTTCTTAGAACTCAATTATGTTGAGTTTTGAAGTAAGTATTAGCCACATTATCCATCTTGACCACGAACTTTGTTCCTAAGAGATACACCCTTCATGTTTGAAGACAACAGAGCACTGCCACCATCTCCTTTTCATGTGTAAAATATCTTTGCTCTGTTGGATTCAACTTCCTGCTCTCAAATGCAACAGAATGATCATTTTGAACTAACACAGTGTTAATACCATAATCATAGGCATCCATGTGCACTTCAAATGGTAAATCAAAATCAGGCGACTGCAATATTGGTTCAGAAGCAGTGGACTTCTTCAATGAGTTGACAACCTTTTCTCTTGCTTCGAACCAAGCCCATTTCACGTTCTTCTTCAGCAAATCCGTCAATGCGGTAGCCTTCTTCGAATATCTAGCAATGAATTTTTGACAATAGTTTGCCAGTCCTAAGAATGATCTTAATTCTTTAACCTCGGTGGGTGCTTGCCATTCCACTATTTCTTGCACTCTTTTAAGGTTCACGCACACTTGGTTTCACTAATCAAATGGCCCAAAAACTTGATCTCACGACTAGAAAATTCATATTTTTTCATCTTGACATTGAGTTGGTATTCTCTAAGTTTTTCCAACACCTTCCTCAAATACAACAAATGATCTTCTAGAGTTCTACTATATATGACTAGGTCATCTAAGTAGACTACTACAAAGTCATCAAGATAATCATAGAGAACATTCTTCATTAAGTTGCTGAAAGTACCCGAGGCATTAGTCAGCCCAAACGACATTACAAGAAATTCACATTATCATATCTAGTTACACAAGTGGTCTTTGGGGCATCCCCCTTGGCTATGCGAACTTGCTAATAGTCAGACCTTAAGTCTAACTTAGAAAAGAAACTAGCCTTAGACAGCCTATCTAGCAAGTCTTGAACCAGCGATATCGGATACTTGTTCTTCACAGTCACCATGTTCAATGCCCTGTAGTCAACACAGATCCTAAGACTGTTATCTTGCTTTTTTGAAACAGAACAAGAGCACCAAATGGGGTGTTGGATAGATGGATCATGCCTGTATTAAGCAACTTAGATAATTGCTTCCTTAATTCAGCCAACTCCAAAGAAGATATGCGATAAGGAGGATGTGCCAATGGCATAAATCTAGGAATCAAGTCAATCCTATTATCAATTTCCATCCTTGGAGGCAATTCTGGTAGCATCACACCCTTCTATTTATTCAGCAACTTGGCAACATCATCATAAGCTGTAATATGCACATCGAGCTTCACTTCCAATAACACAACAAGATATGCAAGTTCACCTCTCTTTGAGCCTTTCTCAAAACTGATAGCTGACAGCAAGACTACAGTTTCCTTGTTATTCTTATCTTAACCGTCAAAAGGATTTGTTCCCGTCACAAATCCTGGGTCCTTCTCACCCATGAACATAAGACCATCTAAATGAGGAATTGGGGCAACCTTCATCTTCCTCATGAAATCAATTCTCAGCAGAACACTAAAATCATAAAGTGGCACCACTGTCCAAGTATGCACACCAGACCAGTGCCCAATTTTCAGAGGCACAATGGCAGCCATGCCATAGCCTGGTTGTGCAGCAGCATTAACAACCTTTATCTTTGTTGGACAGTCAATCACTTCAGTTTTGGATTTCCCCTCATCGATGTCCATCCCACCAACACTTGACAAAGTGTGATCAAACATAGTAGCTTGACATAGACAGCAATTTCCTATCCTTTCTTGCTTGTTTTCTTCTCCTCTTCGGCCAAGGGTGTATTGATCTTTCCCTACCTTAGATAATTCCTTTGTCTGATGTCCTGGTTGCTAACAAGTCCAGCAAACTTTTTCCCCACCCTGTTTGTTTTGGCTGGACGAGGTAACATCCATTTTTCCCTTGCCTTTGTCATTTCCGTCCGACTTTTGTTTGTCTTTCCTCCAATCCTTGCCCTTCTCCTTCTTCTTTGACTTAGAAGAGTAAGTTGGGTCAGTGGTAACATTGTTTGACCGAAAATCAATCAAGGCATTTGCAACAGTAATGAAACTAGGCAGATCTTGCACTTTCTGCCTGCCCAACTCATTTTGTGTCCAACCTTGCATCCTAAAAATGAAGTTATGCAACTTATCCTCATCTGACATGTTTAGAATGTCCAGTAGCAACAATGAGAATTCTGTCACATAGTCTCGTATCGTTCCCACTTGTTTCAAATGCTTCAACCTGTCCCTAGTAACCCAAGATGAGTTACTTGACAGAAATATTTCACGTAGTGCCTCCCTCTACTGGACCTACATACTGAACTTGTTCCTGTTTGCACTGTTATCATCAGCAAGCTTTGTTCGCCATTACAGAATAGCATCCCCACGAAATTAGCGAACAACCATGGCTAGTTTGTCATTTTCAGAAACATTGGCAGTAGCAAAATAATACTCCAAGTCCCACAAGAAGTTTTTCAATTCTTTTGCCCCACGCACACCATCAAACAATTTTGGCTCTGGAATTTTTATCTTAGCATATTCTTCCGTTCCCCTGGGCAGATTTGCAACAACCAAGCGAAGAACATTCACTTTCGCTTTCAGATTTTCATTTTACTTCTTAAGGCCTTCACTTTATGCGCCCACAGAGTCACGAAAAGCCTGCAACTCGGCCAACTGGCCATCAACAACACCATGATGGGCCTGCAATGCAGCACTAATGCCATAAATCTATGTCAGGACATCTGTCATGGCCTCAACACTATTTATCATGCCTAGAATGGCTTCCGAATGTGTAACCTTTTCTCACAACTCGTTGTATGAATATCCCCTAACCATTTTTGTGTTGAAACAACCTGGCTCCGATACTAGTTGTAATAGGGTTAACCCTTGCAATCAAACTCAATCGGTATCTTAACTCACTTAGACTCAACCCTAATTTTCACACACTTTGATCAATTCCCAACACAAGCAAAGACTGAGAAATTAAGAACACAAGCATATACAAGAACAAGTCCCAACTTTATTATTTAACTCATGCCAACAAACAAGCACACAAAGACTTGGCCTACAAAATTCGTCTAGGCTAACTTGCTGCCCAAACTGACTGCTTATGCCTTTGAATAGGCCACAACATGCCCAGTCATGTGACAACTATGTATATACATGGCAAAGTCATGCCCAAACTGTGGCCTATTCATTACATGCATATACATAATCATCATTATAGTTTAGAAATCATACTTTCATAGCTTGTAAAATCAGTATCATAACCTTATGAAAACATCTCATCTCATAGGAATAGTCCATAAACATAACTTTGCATACAATGTGGGTATACACTCCATTTTATCATCACTTCATAAACATTAGGGCCTTAAACAATAGCAAATCATGCTTTCATACTTAGGATCATATTTATGAAAATCATAACTTTGTTATAGGAAACTAGCACCATATATGGGTTCATAAGAAATTGAAGTTAAAATCATGCAATTGGGTAGGAATTATATGAGAATCATGCATTTGAAATCAATTTAGATCATTAGTGAAAGAACCAACATCAATCAACAAGCCCTAATCATCGTATACTTGAAATTACTTGAAATCGATTGGAAATCATAGAAATCATTTAATCCTTCATAATTCATGCATAATTAAGTATAATAATCATAATCCAATTTGGAATAGAATCTGAAAACTCATAGAACTTCATGCTTAAACTTTAAGAAAAATGAGATTTTCAATTGAGCTTCACGGATGAATCTAATCCATGAATGAGGCCCTATATACCTCAAGTGAGAAAGCTTAGAAATTAGAGTGATTAAACCTTGGAATTCTTGACTAAAGCTAAAACCCTAAGCTGCAATTGAGAGAATCCTTACAGAGAGAAAATTTGAAAATTTTTTGGAGAGATTTTGAGAGTGGATAAGTTAGAATGGTTTAGGAATAGGTTTTATAAAATTTGAGTTGATTAAGTTAGTTAGTAGGGTCAAAACAACGTAATTCAGAAGTTGAACGGATCATACATGACCAAATATATCATAACGCAAGCCTAGGGCCAAGGGGTGACATAGCGAATGAGAACCCAAAGGTCCCCAAACAAGCCCCATAGCATCCATACACACATCATCAGTTTGAAAGTGTAGTTCAAGCATTATTAACTAATATTAAAGGATCGGGGTGTATCAATCAATCTATAGGATAAGGGAGTATGGGTCCCATTGTCATGCAATTTCAATACATTAGTCTAAAGGACAGGAATTTGGGACTCAAGATGTAAGGACAGGATAAACGGGACTTGCCATCATTCAACATCAACAAACAAGTTCTAAAGCGCGGGATCATATGACTCACATTATGGGAGTAGGGACCTAGGAACTTACCCATCCTATCATCATATCATCGCAATATCATCATAAGATATGACATAAGCATAGCCTCCATAAGTATCAACATACCAAACATATACATAGAGTTTCATGACGTCCAACAATGTCTCTAAGTCAAAGATAGGGTGGGGGCCAAGACATGTCCTAAGCTCACCCTCAAAATAAAAGACAAAAGACAGTCATAACATAGAGTAGGTAGATAGAAGGTGGGTCTTGTTCTTAGAATGAAAGACTCACCACAAGCAAATGCTCACAAGTCTAATCTAGACATGAAGAGGTGGATGAGGATAATCTTCGTTCTCTACATGGTTAGATCATGTAGGCAAAAAGTATGCATTAGTACGTTAGAATGTACTAAGTATACAGGCATGTTAAGTATATGAACATGATAACCTGCATTTCAATGTTAGATGACAAGGGCACGTGTATATATATATATAGAAGGAAGTATATAGAAAAGGATGTCATAACAATGTGTTCAAATCCACGATGCATGAATTCCATAATACTTAAACATAACGGGGATAGGATCTCAATCAACATATTACACCATGCGAGCTATTATATGAAAATTTGATGTTCACTCTACACTAAAGAAAGAGTGATGTACTTGCCAAAGGTATATCATACTCCTCCCTACAGGGCCACCACTCATTTCGGAGAAGTAACCCCACCTTACGGGACCACCACCCATTTCAGAGAGGATTTTACATGAACATAATCATTCACAAAGGGGCATAAACATGAACCTATGTTGGAATATAGTTATGACAAAGAGACATTATATAAGGACCCCTTGGATTAAGCCTCCACCTCCAATCTCATTCAGTGCTAAGTCATCATCCCACGGGAATACATATATATATATATATATATATATATATATATATATATATATATGTTTGAAATAGGAGCATAAGTTTTTCCAAATCACAATCATGCATACTTAGGCTTAAGAGCCAAATCATATTTCATAATTATACATACTTGGGCTTAAAAGTCAAACCATACTTAAATCCTTGAATACATACATAGGAATAGCTCATTCGTACTTGAACATGATGGTGAATACTCACCCATAATTGCTTAAAGTCATATCATATATATTATGTGATCACATGTCATATCATAACCAAACTTACCTTGCAATCGCAGTCATAATCATAATTGGGTAATGATCCACATCATAACTCTCATGAAAATACTTGTTCATACATGCATATGTCATGAGGAATGAAGGAATAACATGGGCACTTAGTTAAAGCATCATAATAAGATGAAATCGTACAAAATCCATAAAGAAATCAATAATTGAAACATACTTGAAATTACCCAGGCATAAGTTTATAAATTAAAGGGACATGCATTCTTCAATTCTCATAAAATCTATATAAATCAACATAATAAGACTTAAACCATATTAAAATCATCAATTAAACTCAACCATTAACTTAATTTCATCAAATTGAAGCTAAATTAAGAGACTCCTTGGCAATTCATACTTAGAAATCATAAATTTCATGAAATAAATTTTTGGGGCTTCATGATTGAAAGGAACTCATGAATAAATCCACACATACCTTGAAGAAATTAGGAAGAATCATATAAATTGGGCTTGAGACTGAAGCACTCTTGAATCCCTCAACTTGAATCCTCAAAGCTTGACTTGAATAGAGTGGAGTATGAATTTATAGATCTTAAGTGTTAGAATGAGAGTAAAGTAAATGGAAATGTTTAAGTCATGACTTAAGGGTCTTAGAATAGGCTAAAAAGTCCTAAAAGACCAAGGGTTTAGGCTAAAGTACCCAAAATACCCTTAATGAAAAAGAGTTAAAATTTCACGTAATACATTACATGACCGTGGTATTCACCATGGGCCGTGAAGGGTTCCATGGTGTGCACACTTGGTCAAGAAATGGGGCTCAAGCGGATGGTGCCCTCCACGAGGCCTTGTACAGGCCATGGTGGAACCCTTTATGTGAAATCCACTAAGGCAACCTCCATTTGAACCAAGGTCACCTCCAAGGTACTCCACACAGTCCGTGGAGTGCACCACGAGCCATGAAAGGTTCCTTAAAGGGGAATCTTGGCCAAATCTTCAATATTCTTCAAGGAGGAGTTGGAATTAGCCACAAGGGAACCTCCACGTGACACACCACAGCTAGTGGTGTGCACCACGAGCCATGATGTGCTCCTTGGTGAGCACCCCGAGCCAAAAGCTTCTAGAATTTGATTTTTAAGCAGCGTTAAAGCCTCCCGAGGGTTGGGTCCTTACAAAAAAGTCCTTCATTTAAAAGCTACTGCATCCATCTATAGGCACTATTTACGATCTATACATTGAAGTACGAGTCGTATTTGTCCTTCGTACTTTACATGTCCCAAAATCTAGCTAGTAGTCTCTGAATACGGGAGGTAACACTGGTGGTGCATGGAATTTTCATGTCACGCACTAAACTTGCTACCATATTCATAGGAACCTCATCAGATATCTCTATAGGTGCCTCTTGATCCAACTCCTAGTCGATTTGCGGCATTAGGGTATTGTAGGGCTACTCTTTGCCTTTGTTGATGTAGAAATCTTTCCAGCTTAGCCAACAACTCCATAATTTTCCCAATTCTGTCCAGTATATTTGTTTAAAGGTATCTGCAAGAAATCACAACTAAAATGTTGTCAACAAGTAAAATTAATGAAGAAACTTTGAAAAGAACTAATTTTCAAATTTAAAGTCCTTGGCATCAGTGACAAAAAGTTGTTGCTCCCTACAATATACGCAAGTATACATGGTCACTCATATAGTGACTCTTTTCAGATCCGGATTGTTGAACCCAAAGAATTTTAATTTGGCTACTAAGTACTCTTCAATGAGAATAAATTGATCACGTGTGTTGAATAACATTAGGAGATATTGTTAACTATTAAATTCGAGGAAATTAAAAGTGACTACTAACTACATACAATTTAATTACTTTATTTTGGAGATTAATCAAATTAAAATTAATTCCAAGGCTGCATCATAAAAAGAATTCAAGCATAATATTCCTCATTTGGTATCCGATGGATTGTTTAGTTACTAAATTAAAAAGATTAATTATATGATTATGGTCTTTCGACCTCTAATCACCTACCCCTGTTGGCAACATAACTATATCATTGAGTGAGTATAGACATGAACCAACAAGGATGCATTAAATTATCTTCTTGTTTATTAAAAACACGATATATAGGTATATGTCATGGATATCCTACATAGGAATCATTCTATGTTCATTCCTAGATCAAACATGTTTCCCACATTCCTTGTTCTACCCCCCTAGTCATCTTCAGGGTTCAAAACAGACAATACATATATCTTAATATTGGTCAGACATTAAAATAATAAAAACTAGAATGCGAAATTAAGAAAAGTAATAAAAAACCATCATCTGTAGCTACAACCCAAGAATAGAAAAAATTAGCTACTCATTTCTCAAATCATAAAACCAAAACGTTTAATGAAGACTCAAGAAGTAAAAATAACAAAAAAAAAAGTAAGAAAATTACCCTAGGAGTCGTTCTTCTCAATATGTTCATGTTCTCCAGATAAAAGACTAAACAATCTAATAAAAATTACAAGTACCATATTTATACTCTCAAAATTTGCAAAAAATAAAAATCTGGAACCTAAGTCCGCAATGCAGACATGCTTTATCCATTCATGTGTCTGCAGTTTGTATCTTCTCGGCAAAATTGCACTTGCCATCAATGTAGTTACGACACCAACAGGTTTCATAACTTCAAATTTTACAGTCTACAGGTCCTCGACAAAATTACACCTACCATAAATCATTTATGCGATGCGGAAGTGTTTTACATTTATTTATTTTCTGCACTTGTGCTTCCAAACTCTATTTTTTAGCTCCGATTTTCTATCCTATGCTGTGATGAAGCCTTTTTGAGGTCCATCCTTCCATTTTTAGCTCTGAAATACCTAATTATATTGGTTAGCTCAGAAACACGAAAATGACTCTAAAAATGCAACAACCTTAGGAAATTCATTCTAAAACTAAGCCATGGGTATGGGTTAAATCGACTATTAGGCACATAAATACACGTATGATCACTCATATATTTAGTATATTTTAAAGTATTAACAAATACTTTCTTTTGCCTACATTGTATTATAATGCAGGATCAGATGGTCTCTACATCCTCCACCTGGCTAGTGTGATATTCAGCGTCACGAATTGGTGAGCCCTCACGATTCGAGAGGGAGCTTGTGTTACTTATGTTATAGCTATCATATTCCTTCCAGTTAATTTTAAATGTGGAGTTAGCTAGGACTTGTCCTAGCAACTCATCTACGATTTAGAGGCTTTTTTCTAGACAAAGTATAAAGAGTCTAGGTTGTCCTCCTGCTTCCAATCCTATAATGAGATTCCTACACTTTACATGATTACTTTCATTTTCATGCTAAGAGGCTTAGTTGGAATTTTTTGGAAATCCTAATCGTCTGTCTCGCCTAGGATCTAGCTTGGATAGTGACATTTAAATATAAAAAATTATTATAAAAAAAACTATTAATAAAAAAAAATCTCTCTAAGTAAAACTTTTTAACTACTACATTGTGGATACTATTGTTTATGGTATGAGAAGAAGGATTTTAATTTATAGAGATTCAATTTTTTTTTTCAAAAAATGAATAGTCAAATATGGAAACATCTTTTGCAACAAGAAAACCTTTCCACCAAAAATGACAATTCTAATTATGGTACAAAATCAAATAAAGTGAAAAGTTCAAGAAAAATCCTAACACTACGTTTTCTTTATTGAAATGATTGTTACTTACTATCTTAAAAGCCACAGTCTCGTGGCTGTTTCATCGTCTTGCCTGCCTACGTGGGCTTCTCCAAAGACTTCCACGTCTTCCAAGATCAACTTATACCACTCATTTCTTCTTTATTAATATCAGCCTTTGTATATTGTAGTTTATTCCTTGCTTTTTGTTTTAATATATAAGAGGCAGTTATGGTTCTTCCATCTAATTTATTTGCCTTATCTTAGTGTTAAAAAGTGCTACTAATTATAAAATAAATAATTAATAATTTAAAATATTTTAATAAAATTTGTTATAGTTCTCTCATTGTAATTTATTCATCTTATGTTTAGTGTTAAAAAATACTACTAATCCTGATAATTAAAACTGCTTAGGGAGGCAGTAGATCGACATGCCTACTTGCGCAACTTGAGAATATATTCATACCTTTTTATGATTCTTTCGTTGTAATTTATTGTCTTATAATTGTGATAGTTAAAGATGCTCAAACAGGCAGCTAATCGGCATGCCTGCTTGTGCAGTTTGAAGGTATATTCGTAATTTTTTATGGTCCTTCCATTGTAATTACTTAAGTAGGCAGCAGGTCGACATGTGATATTGGGCCCGCGCTAGCACGGACATCGACGTCTAGTCTATTCATACGCACAAGTTAGAAAACTAATTATTTTCTTTCATTGAGTCTGTTTAAAATTTCATATGTTCCTTGAATTTAATTAAATTCCTTGCATTGTTTAAATTTTTTTAATTACATTAAGTTAAATTAAATATAACATACCTCAGAATTATGAATTATCAATATTTTTGGAAAGCTTGCTCCTTGGTCTCGAATTGCACTCATCAGTAAGTATAGTATTGTCTTACTTTTTATAATATTGCATGCCACTATTTTTTAAAAATACTTGGAATATTTCGGCATGTCTCTTAATGCATCAATTGCTTGAAGATGTTGAAAAACTTGATGAAACTCAGCTACTCATCAATAATACTTGACTCATGTTCGTTGAATATTTCTTCTTGTGGCTTCTCAATTAACACCATATAGTTTCTACATTGTATTGTGATAGTCATACACTAATTCATATTATCTCCCGCTTTTGAATTGGCAATTATATCATTGGGTAGAGTGTCTTTTTGTATTTGATTTATCTTTAACATCTTATTCAGTTGAATCTCAATTAGTTTAATAGATGTAGCATGTCAGTTGACCATGTGTTTCATAATAACAATATTACTATATTGTTGATGCATGTTATTTTTAGTATTTTTCACCTTTTTGAGTATGTGAGAGTATCTTTTTCATTTTAGATATTAGTGATGGTTTGTTCATATTTTGTTACTCATATCAGAGTGGCATAATTGACTTTGCACTATGGGGAATGCCCTTAGGTTTACACCCTTGATCATCAGTTGTCACAATGTTTAATTTTTGTATTGGGGTATGTCATGACTCAAGGCTATCTCTAGACGTGACACAGAGCTTAAAACCACAAGTAATACCAAGCTAATCTCATGATATTGTATGAAACTACAATAAACACAAGCAATACATGAAGATGAATGTGGTACTGACGCGGAGCTAAAACTACAATAGTCTATTAAGATCAAATAGACAAATATCTTAATAAACATAAGTTAGAAACTAAATTGACGATCTCAAAGTCTCTCCATGTCGAATATGAGTCAATCAAATACGAACTAAGTAAAAATGGATAAAATATCCAACTCCTCTCATATTTCAAAATTACCCAATGGATAATACGGGTAAATATATGAAGACCCATATTATAGTAGAGATCATGTTAAAAATTTCAAAAACAAATCCATTTTGTCAGGTCTCACCCCAACCCCTCCACTCTGAGACCCCTGCACTCCCCCCTCCCTCCCCCCTCCATCCCCGAGCGCTCCCTTAACCAAAATAAAATATAAAAGAAAATTTAATTATTTTTTTTAAAAAAAATGAACTTTACACCACAGCCCCCCCAAACCCCCGACCCAAAAAAATGTTTAAAAAAATAATAATACAACAATAACATACCCAGTAAAATTCCACAAGTGAGGTCTAGAGAGGGTGAAATGTACGCAGACCTTACCACTACCTTATAGAAGTAGAGAGGCTATTTCCTAGAAACGAGCAGTAAGGGGGGAATATGATTAATCACTTGCTTTGTGTCTGTCCTTGGGGGTGCGGTAATACATCTAAGAAATTGTTCCACCGAACGTGTCGTCAGCTCGTGCCGTAAGGTGTTGGGTTAAGTCCCGCAACGCCATTGCGCGCTAGCCTAGCTAGCTAACGTTTTTCAGCTGGCTGTGTTCTGTAAGACCATAATGAAAACGCAATTTTTTCCCTCGTCTCAAAAACCCATAAGTAGAATAAACTAGATATGGAAAGAATGGAACGAAAAAGAAAGGAAACAGAAAGGACGACTAACAACGCAAAGTAGTAATGGAAAGTAAATACAATAAACTAACACATACTAACACTACAGGATGTAAAGACCCGACTAATCCTACTAACCTATCCCTACCAACCAATTAGCTTATTACTCTAATCCGCCACCTCCACTCCTTTTTATCTAAGGTCATGTCCTCGGTGAGATCAAGTTTCGTCATATCTTGTCTGATCACCTCCCGCAATACTTCTTCAGTCTACCTCTACTCCTCCATATCACTCCCAAATCCAACCTCTCGCACCTCTTGACAGGAGCATCGGTACTCCTTCTTTGCGTCTTGTCAGACACCGAGGCCACCTCCAGCTTCTCCCGAATGGTCTCATTCCTAATCTTATCACTCCTGGTGTGACCACACATTCATCTCAACATCATCATCTCTGCGACCTGCATCTTCTGAACATGTGCATATTTTATTGGCCAACACTTCACCCCATATAGCAAAGATGGTCTAACCATCATTCTGTAAAACTTACCTTTGAGTTTAGACAGTATCTTCTTATCACACAATATTCTAGAGGCAAGCCTCCATTTTGTCCATGTTGCCCCAATACGATGTGTGACATCATCATCGATGTCGTCACTATTCTGGATGATGGACCCCAGATACTTAAAGTTTTCCCTCTTGGGGATAGGTTGAGTAGCCAACCTCACATCAATGTATGCTTCATCCGTCACAACACTGAATTTGCACTCTAAGTATTTTATTTTGGTCTTGCTCAGTTTAAATCCTTTGGACTCCAAGGTGTGTCTTCAAACCTCTAACCTATCATTAACTTTAGTTTGAGTCTTATCAATAAGTACTATTTCATCAACAAATAGTATACACCATGGAATCTCCTCCTGGATAGATCGCGTCAGCTCACCCATCACCAAGGCAAACAAAAAAGGGCTCAACACAAATCTTCGACAAAGTCCCATCTCAATAGAAAAACACTCTGAGTCTCCTCCCACCATTCTTACCCGAGTTTTAGCTCCGTCGTACATGTCCTTTATCACCCTAATATATGTCGTTGGGACACCTTTCACCTCTAGACATCTCTATAGGACATCCCTGGAACTTTGTCATAGACTTTCTCGAGATCAATGAACACCATATGAAGGTCCTTTTTTCTTTCCCTATATTTCTTCACTAATCACCGAACAAGATGAATTATTTCAATAGTCGACCACCCCAGCATGAATCCAAACTGATTCTCCAAAATAGTCACTACTTTTCTCATCCTCATCTCCACCACTTTTCAAAATAATTTTTTTATTTTTTTCAAAAAAAAATCTTAATTTTTTTACCCCTACCTCTTGAGTGCCCCGCACCTAACCAAAAAAATGTAAAAAATAAACTAAAATCTTAATTTTTTTAACAATCCCCCCCAACCCTCCACCATTTCTAGCCCCTCCTAATAAAAAGTTCATTTACCTTTTAAAAAATTCAAAAAATTTTGTGTACCTCCACATACCCCACCCCCACCCAATAAAAAAGTAATTGACTTTATTAATGAGTCTCTTTTACCCTTTTTTTTTTAATCTATCTTAAATGGTTGAATGTTCAACTTGTTTAAAATGGATAAATCTAAATAGATACCCAAATAACGTACTCATTTTACCACATGTGCACCTTACAAACTGTTGTCTTAACTGTATACAGAAGAGGAGGGCCTCATGCAGAGTGACACACTAGAGGAGTGCAAGAGACGTAGGATACTATCTTATTCCTAGGAGCAGCTTTGGTACGTGGATAAAGATAATATTCTCATAATAAAAAGTGAGATTAATTTTATCCCCATATTTGTTTTGAGATATTAACTAGTCCTGGAATCATTTTGTACATAATGGTGAGATTATTTTGTATATAATGATGAGATTACTATCCAATATTTATAATAAGAACTGTTTGAGATACTTTATATCAAGAAATGTATTAAGAACCAGCCTAACTGCGGGCAACTCTGTCCATGTATTTGTTGAAAAAGAAAAAGCGATCAACTTGAAAAAATGACAAATTTTTCAAAACTTACCAAATTTCACAGTATCACGTATGCAAAATTGTACCAACATCATCATTATAATTATCATTTAGAATTTTTACTATTGACAACACAATTTACTCAAGCTATTATCAATTATTATTGTTGTTAAAAAATTCATCTTTTTATTATTATCAATAGTATTCAGTGAGATAAAGAAATTGGAGAACAAGTTAATATTTCTCTCTTTCCTCTCCTCCTTTATATGTCTTAATTCTCAGCACATCTTTTAATGCTCCTGCTGATGGAGCTGCAGAACGGCACCATTTCAGCACATCCAAAATGACCCCCCAGTTTGGATGAATCTATCTGCAGGAGGGATACTTAAACAAGGTTTTCACACCCTAATTACGGGTCTTAGCATGGTATCAGAGCACGCCGCTCGAGGTACATCTTGGGAGTAAAATACCCTGACGCCGAATTGTCCGGTATATTTTCTGATCGACGATTTACCCTCGACGTCGACCAGACCAGACGACGTGAACTGCCGATCCAGTCCAGATGTCGTGAACTGCAGAAACATCGTCGACTGCTGACCGCGACGCGTCAGAATCAGATGACGTGAAGCAGACGACGAAAAACCAGTCCGGAGATCAGTGCAGTCCAGAAGATTGCTGACCGCGACGCGTCGGAATCAGACGACATGAAGCAGACTACGGAAAACCAGTCCGGAGACCAATGCAGTCCAGACGACTGCTAAAGTCGACCAGACCAAATGAACCAGTCCGGCGACCGATCCAGTCCAGACGACTGCTGATCCAGACTGCTGAACCAGTGCGGCGACGACTGCTGAAGTCAACCAGACCAGACCAGACCAGACGAACCAGTCCGGCGACCGATCCAGTCTAGACGACTGCCGATCCAGACTGCCGAACCACCATCTGCACGCAACCAGAACTGATCTGCGACTGCAGCGAACTGCTCGGCGACGAACCAGCCATCTGAATGGCGGTGTCGATGGGTCCATGGAGGCTACTGCGATGAATGGTGTGGAAGGAACTTCTCATAACGCCTTGTATTGTCCCCTTTCTGATCAGCTTACGCCAATGAATGACATGGAAGGAGTTTCTTATAATTCTTTGTATTGTCCCCTTTCAGATCAGCTTACCCTGTCGTTTCAAGGCAAAGTTTATGATTTTGATGCCGTTTCACCTGAAAAGGTTCAGGCAGTGCTGTTACTGCTGGGGGGATACGAAGTCCCTGCGGACATTCCTGCTGTTAATGTGGCTCCCCAAAGTCGGAGGGCTTCAGGTGACTTTCCTGGAAGATTGAATCAGCCGCAAAGAGCTGCTTTCTTAAATCGCAAAGAGCTGTCACAACTCAATTTAATTAATTCTGACGCTAAACCTGTTGATCGCATAACCGATAAGAGTGATGTTCGTTCGTGGATTGTTGATAGCGGGACTACACATCATGTTAATCTAATTAATTTCGATGCTAAACCTGTTGCTCGTATGACTGGTAAGAATGACATTTGTTCGTGGATCATTGATATCAGAGCTACGCACCACGTTACCGGTAATAGTGATTGTCTTGTTAATTTCATGAAGGCTGATCATTGGATGGTAGGATTACCTAACGGTCAACGTGTTCCTACAAGCTTGATTGGAGATGTGAATCTATCTGGCCACTTTACTTTGAAAAATATTTTATATGTCCCTCGGTTGTCGTGCAATTTAATTTCAGTAGCACAGTTGGTTGATGATTCTAAGTGTACCCTCCGATTTACTGATGTTGTATGTGCTAT
>DF361391.1:0-19280 GCA_000787875.1 Solanum virginianum | reverse complement strand
ATGTTAAGGTTAATATGGTAATGTTTAGGTTAACATGGTAACTGTATATTCTGTAGGTTAACATGGTAGCTGTATATTCTCTTTCCTGTTTTTCTGAGGTTTGGGTCCATCTCACTCTTGTATAAATATACCCTTAATCATACACAATAGACAAGGTTTTCACACCCTAATTGCGGGTCTTAGCAGATACGTAGAAAAACATGTGTATACCACCACTGTAGACTGTAGTCAGATTAACTAGTTCACCTGTGAATCTTTTTCACCATGAACATGAGCCGTGGTCCGGATGCTCATTGTGATTTCAAAAGCTAAAGACTATTATGGAGCAATGGTGAATGAATGAATGCAATAGAAAAATAGTTTGTAAATCGACAACAACTAAGAATATTAGATATAGTTTCTAATGCAAGGATTTTTCACAATTCTAGATAATCTAACATGAAATCTTATCAATAATTCCAAGATCGTGAACCTGTATGATTTTCATAGAATATAAAATAACAATGCTTTATCCAAGAAAACTTACTTGAATCCCTGATGCGTTTTCTTGATAATCTTGCGTTGAAGCCTTCATTGTTGTTGTTCTTCAGAAAGTATTTCTCTCCCTTTTCCTTTCTTTCTTCTCTAAATAACAGTGATGGAATATGCTATTCACTTCCAAAGGCAGAGAGGACCCTCTTAACTTTTAGAGTTTTAAGATGGTTATTTCTCACCTTCCATCAACAGATAAGTGTGAAGTAGTGGACAGTTATAATACCAGTTGGCAACTTCCCCATCTAAATTAGGATTTAAACATATATTTAATTAATTATTAAAACCAAAGAAGTGTGTGGGCCACATCTTACATCAAGGAACTTATTCCAGTAAAGGCTCGGACGAAGTTGTATACAATAACTATAATGTGTATCTTGACTTCACAAATGAGGTTGACTTCGAGCTAGAAGAGGACTTCCCTGTTGTTTCCAGTGAGGGTTCTCCCCTCCCAGGTTTTCCATTTCACATGCATCTATGTCATTATTTGAAACAAGTTTTGAGTATTGTGGGCATCCATTTACTCCCGATGCTGCGACTAAAAGCAGGACATAATCAAGGATGGCCAAAGTAAGGACAGGAGTAGATTTGCTTAAACCCCACACTGAAACTGTATGGGTAGGATAAGCTGAGTGTAATTTGGAAAAGAAGTTGCGCGATGAAGGAGGGGAACAATCTCACAACTATAATGATATCAAACTCAGAGACAATCCTACAGTGACTGAAAGAGTGAGTAAGAAGTACAAAAACAACAACAACATACCCAGTGCAATCCCACAAGTGGGGTCTGGGGAGGGCAGAATGTACGCAAACCTTACCTCTACCTCATAGAAGTAGAGAGGTTGTTTCCTGGAAACCCTCGTCTCAAAAACCCATAGCAAAATAAACTAGATATGACAAACAGTAAAAGAGAGGAAACAACAAAAAAAAATTGACTAATACAAACACAGGAACAACAAATAGTGACCACATGTAACAAAACACTATTACTCCTCTACCCGTGAGATCAAGTTCCTCCATATCATGTCTGATCACCTCCCCCCAGTACTTCTTCGGTCTACCTCTACCCCTCTGTGTAGCCCCTAATACCAACCTCTCGCACCTCCCAACAGGAGCATCGGTACTCCTTCTCTGCACATGTCCGAACCATCGCAATCTAGTTTCCCTCATCTTATTAGCCACCGGGGCCACCTCTAGCTTCTCCCGAATGTTCTCATTCCTAACCTTGTCACTCCTGGTGTTACCACACATCCATCGCAACATCCTTATCTCTGTGACATGCACCTTCTGGACATGTGCCTTTTTGATTGGCCAACTTTCCACCCCATACAGCAAAGATGGTCTAACCACCAATCTGTAAACTTACCTTTGAGTTTAGGTAGTATCTTTTTATCACAAAGTACTCCAGATGCAAGCCTCCATTTAGTCCATACTGTCCCAATACGATGTGTGACATCATCATTGATATCGCCATTATTCTGGATGATGGACCCCAGATACTTAAAGTTTTTCCTCTTGGGAATCGGTTGAGTGGCAAGCCTCACATCAAAGTTTGCTTCATTCCTTTCAACACTGAATTTGCACTCCAAGTATTTAATTTTGGTTCTGCTCAATTTGAAACCTTTAGACTCCAAGGCGTGTCTCCAAGCCTTCGAAAGGAGAAAAAAATTCAAAAAGACACCAAAATAGAGTAGTAAATATATTTTTAAGCCCGTTCAATCATAAGAAAGAAGTAGGGGATTGTCCACTCACACTACCAAACAAATCGCATTCTGAATCAGGTGAAATTCAACAACATACACAGAAAAACCAGAACCATTCACTTCAAAATGATCAGGTGGGGACATTTGCAAATGAAAAAATTAAGGAGGTTACAATAGAAACTAAAGGAACAACTAATGTTTCTACTTCAAAGAAGGAGGTACAGGAATCCAGTAACATTGAGAAGAATGATTGTAAACAACAGACTGGACAGGAACAGGAAGATACTACAGGAGACTTCTCAGGAAGACTTCAGTTCTAGTCAACTAGTTTTTTTTTTAATTTAATGGTGGGCCATGTAGACCCTTTTATTTATTTAAATCAGCCTTCTCAAAGGGGCCCAGAAGGGCAATACATAATTGTGATCCAATTATGGACCCGATCCAGTAAAATGAAATAAATAACCAAGTTAATACCCTAGAAAGTAGGGTTTCTGTTTTTGGCTCCTTCATTTGCTCTCGTTGTCCGCCACAGTGATGCTTTGCTTGTTTCCAAATTGTGCCTTCATCTTCCTCCGATTTTGGGTGACGAACTACCTCCATCCATAGCGTGTAGTGCATTTTTATCTCAGCATTCAAAAGGTAAAGGTGTTCTGAAGCTTCATCCATCTCTACTCCTGGCCTTCTAATTTCAGACAATGATTTATTGGTCTTCGCAGGTGTTGACCCCGGTATGAAGATTCTCCAATGATACAAGGTACAATTTGCAGTGGTGTCCTTGTAAGTCGATCTTTCTTCCCCTTTTCCTTGGTTCTGCGCCAAACATTTCCTTGATTTTCCTTCCCTTGTGGAGTCAAGAGGAGAAAAGGACTTGCTCACGCGATTACAGCGACCCTCTGCCCAAGCTCTATTTCCCGATGCCCTTGTCAGATCTCTGTTCTTCCTTTTGCTGGTGCTGAACGTTTTGAGGGTTGGCATATATAACATAGCTAGTATTTTGCACAGTAGCAATCTAATGATAAGTATCTCTTTTGTATATAATGCTAACTGTGCAAACAATTCTCTGTTAGTTGCTAGCATAGGCCCTGTGGTTTTTGTTGATGCTTTCCTTGATGATCCTTATGGAGGGGATCTGTTGTTTATCTATGTTTAATACCCTCCTTGCAAAACTTGGTAGGTTCTGAAATGTCCAGAATTGTTGTTTGTCCTCTCTGTCAAAACCCATATTTGCAATATTATCTGCTAATTGGTTTGCCTCCCTATATGTATGAACAAGTATGATGTTTATATTGCCCATTATTGCCCACACTGCACAATCTCCCATGGCACCTTCCATTCCTTTTTTATTATCTTATGTAGACTTAAAGAATCAGTCTCCAAGATAATATTTCACAATGCCTGATTCCTGCAGAATTCCAGTGCTTCCCAGATGGCAGTAATTTTAGCAATTAGGCTATTAGCATCCCCCAAACTACCTGTCTCAGCATAGATAAGATCCCCACCATTGTTCCTGATACAAAAACCATAGACACTAGGGCCTGGATTACCTCTACATGCTCCATCAGTATTGCAGTTATACCAATCAGGCTCAGGGGCAGTCCACTTAACTAGTTTATCGCTTAGTTTGTGCCTATAAGCCTGCATCTGAGCATATATGTAACTCAAGTTTCCTAAGTTCTTCTGCATTGGTAGAAAACAACAAGTGGCAATAACTTGAATAGTTTTGAGACAGTTATTCAAAACTCTCTCATAACTCACATTCTTGTTATGCCTTATTGAATTCCTCCTCTTCCACAATTCCCATGTGATAATTGTTGGAATTGTGTATAGAACTCTCCTCCCCATCAAAGTATCAGCATGTTTCCACCAATTTTGCAATGTGTGGGCTAGCACCCCTCCCAGTAACTTGAAACCTGCACAGACAACAAAATGCTTCCACAGCTTTTGGGCTATGGGAGCTGATAGGAAAATATGGTTTATAGCCTCTTCCACTCCTGTGTCACAACACACTTTGATACTATTGAGATACCCATCCTCTTTAAAACATCATCAGTAGGTATTTTCTTATTAATCACCCTCTACAAGAAAAAAGATATCTTTTGTGGTAACCACCTAAACCAGACATATTTATGCCAATCCACCTTATTTCTTCTAGATCTAATAATCTGGTAAGCTGTTTTGACTGAAAAAATCCCCCATCAGGGGAGCCCATCCACCAAGCCTTGTCATTAGAATCATCTACCCTTGGTTGGACTTCTGCAATAATATAATCAGCCATTTCAGGTGTCACCATTGCTGTCAATTCTGCTTGCCTCCATCTATTATCAGTAATAAGGGATCCAACCTCAATTTCTTCCTCTTTTGCCACCTTCCTTTTAGTGTAGTAAAGAGCCCCCCACTTGGTCCAGTTATCATACCAAAAACTAGAGATTCCAGCCCTAATCTGCCACCAAATATAGGGTTCTACATCATCTCTCACCTATATCATACTCCTCCAAACATGTGATGCTCCATTGCCTAAGGCCAACAAAGGGTGAAACCTCTTACAGTACTTGTATCCCATATAAGAACCCCACAGAGTGTCAATACCTGTTCTAAAGTTCCACCATAGCTTCATCATCAAGGCTTTGTTGATGTCAAATAGGAATCTGATTCCCAAACCTCCTCCTTCTATAGGATAGCACATTTTATCCCAAGATGCCCAGTGTTTTCTCCTTTCTGCACTATTATTCCCCCAGAAAAACTTGGCAAAAATTTGGTGAATCTTCTTAATCACAACTTTTGTTGGGCTCATTGCAGACAGCAAATAAATTGACATTGATTGTAGAACATGCCTGACAAGAATGAGCCTTCCTCCAAAATAAAGAGACTTGTTTTGCCAAGAAAGAATTCTTCTAGAACCTTCCTGATCATATCTTCAAAGCAAGCATTTTTCTTTCTTCCATAATAAACAGGACATCCCAAGTATGTTATAGGAAAATCACCCTGCCTGATTCCAGTGAGTTTCCTAACTCTAATTGAATAAATCAAAGGAGTGTTTTCATGGAGATAAAATAGACTCTTTGATTTATTAATAAGTTGCCCAGACACCTCTTCATAGTCTCTCAGGACCTTCATCATCAAGATAATAGAGCTTCTGTCCCCTGATCCAAACAATACAGTGTCATCTGCATATGAGAGGTGATTTATCCTTGGACTCCACTTAGGCAAACCATAACCTATGAATTTCTCATTATGTATAAGGTTATTTAGTCCCTGGAAACACTTCTACTGCAATTATGAATAAAGTGGGTGATAAAGGATCACCCTGTTTTAACCCTCTAGAGGACCTAAAGAACCCATAGGACTGACCATTGATGAGCACAGAGTACCAGTTATTTGACACCAATCTCCAAACCCTGTCAATGATGATCTCAAAGAATCCAAAGGCCCTTAGGACTTTAGTCAAGAAGATCCAAGAGACCCTATCATAAGCTTTAGCCATATCTAGTTTAACAACTATATTGATATGCCCCTTCCTCTTATTGATATCTTTGATAATCTCCTGAGCAAGCAACACATTTTCAATGATACTCCTTCCTTTCACAAAGCCTGTTTGATTAGGAGAAATAATTTTTGATAGGAATTCCACCATTCTGCCATATAAGACCCTAGAAATCAGTTTGTTGATGAAAGAGCTTAAGCTTATAGGCCTAAGGTCTGTAAATGATTTAGGGCATTCTTTTTTGGGAATGAGGACCAAGTTTGTATGAGATACAAACCTTGGTATCTCACTACCACAAAAGAAGGCTTGAACTACTCTTGTCAAATCTTCATCAATTATCTCCCAGCACTTCTGAAAAAACATTCCAGTAAATCCATCTGGCCCTGCCACACTGTTACCATTTAGTGCCCAAACAGCAGCCTTGACTCCCTCCATGTTTGGCACATCTTCCATCTTTTTATTATCTGCCTCTGTTATCAGTTTAGGAATGTGCCTCAACATTTCAAAGCTCTGATTCGGAGTATCTTCCTGAAACTAATTTTGATAGAAATGTACTGCAGCTTCACCAATTTCCTTCTCATCACTGATTAAGTCTCCATTCTCAGCCTGAATTTCATGAATCTGCAACTTTCTCCTTTTTCCTTGCACATAAGAGTGGAAGAATTTAGTGTTCCTATCCCCATGAATAAACCATTTCAATCCTGCTTTCTGTCTCCAATACTCCTCCTCTATCTTTAAGGACTGAATCAATTCAGCCTCAGCTTTCTTCAACTCTGCTCTGTTTTCTGCGGAAGGATCAATTTCCAGAGCTATTTCCTTAGATCTCACTATGTCATCCAGAGTGGCTCTTTGGATGAATATATTGCCATAAGTTTCCTTGCTCCATGAGGTTAAAGCCCTTTTGACCATTTTTAGCTTAGAATTTAGTACCAGAAATGGGTCACCACTAAAGTCAGCCTCCCAATTGTTCTGAACTGTATCTAGTAATGAGCCGTGATTGCACCAGAAATTCAAAAACCTAAAAGGTTTAATAATTTCTCTTGCTGCACTGTTACAGATCAGCTGTATTGGAGCATGGTCAGAACCCTGTCTAGCTAAATGTTGTGATTCAATCATAGGGCATGCATCCAAAAATTCAGCATTAACCAACACCCTATCCAACCTTTCAAAGATACTGTCATCATTAATTCTCCCATTCCACCAAGTATATTTGTTACAAGAGAACTTTACTTCCATCAATGCACAAGCAGCAATACACTGAGCAAAATCCATAGCCTCCAGTTGTGAGAATTGTAAACCACCCAGTTTTTCTTCTTCATTAAGCACCACATTAAAATCATCCCCCACCATCCATGGACAACCACTGATGTTGGTGCTTTCAAGTTCTTCCCATAGCTCCAGCCTATCTAGGGCACTACATCTTGCATACACTGAAGTTATGTAAAAAACCTTAGAAGCCCCACAGAATTTCAAAATGATGTGCTGTAGAGAGTCAGATACAGTAGACCCTTCCCAGTAGTCATTCCAAAAAACCCAGATTTTACCAGAACAATTAACTACTGCCTTGTCAAAACCCAACCTATCTTTGTATTGATTTAGCTCATGTGGGGCCTGAAAAGGCTCCAGTAAAGCTATGAATGAGTACTTATGTCTTCTATTAAGGTCAATTAACCTTCCAAAAACATTCTGAGAATTAACTGACCTTATATTCCAAAACAGGGCCTTATTAATCATTGATCACTACTCTGGGCCTTCCCCGTATTGCTCCTTGTTTTCACTTGTAGTGAAATTTCTTTTGATGTGCCTTTTTTTGCTGTTAGTGTTTGAACATGTCGAGGTGATAAATCCCCTTCTGAACTAACATATTTTATGTTGGTTTCTATCCCCTCTTCATCCTGCTTTTCATGGGCATTTTCCATCTGAATGGCTTGTCCATTTCCTTGCTGTGTCGATAAGGCTTCCTCCCCTAATCCCTTATCCTCAATTAGTTTATCCCCACTCATGGAGATGCTGTTAACATCTCCACCTGTATTGTGCTGCTCTAATCCCTCCTCTCCTCTAGTTGGATTCTGTGGCTGATTCAAAGAATTAAGTGGCTGAACCTCTAAAACATCTGGCTTATTTGTACTATCATGGTTCCCCACTGATGCATCTGGGACCTCCTTATTGTCATTCTTCCCTTGAGGAGACTTTGTAGGAGTCTTCTGCTGCTTTTGTAGATCAGGAAACTTATCCTCAACCCACTGCTTGGTGACCAGTTTCCCATTTTTCTCTCCCTTATTGGATTGCCCTCCATCCACAGGCTCTGCATCTTTCTCTCCCTAGCCTTCTAGGGTCTCAACTTTGTTTTGAACTTGCACTGTCCGGGCTTGCCACATTTGATCAGGTTGGTGAGGCCGCCCATTTTTCTTCTTTTGTGTAGCAAAACCTTCCTTGTCCTTGGTTTCAGCCTTTTTTTCCTCTCTTCTCTGGTTGTTGCTTGTCCTCCTCCTTTTCTGGTTCTGGTGCTGGTTCCTCTTTCTTTTGTTCCTCCTGGTTATATAATTCAGGATGCTTCACAAAGCATTGTTCCTCATCTGACCCTGAATTTTACAGTGGAGCAATATTTCGGTACATAATCATACTTTGTGCGTATCCACTTCTCCAAAATCTTGTCAACCCCTTGTCGGATCCCTATCTTTATTCTCTTGGGGAATTCTCCTAAAAGATCCACTTCCACTTTGACCCTTGCACAACTTGGCGTCATCTTATTCTTTGTGGCAATATCTACTTGCAAAGGTTTGCCCACTGTTGCAGCCAAAGAAAAAATAGCCGTCTCTCCAAAAAAGTTTAGGGGTAACGATGGGAACGAGATCCATGCAACTGCTGTAGTAGTCTCCTCCTCCGGATTAAACATCGGATCCCATTTCAAAGTTCGCATAGGTAGGACCTATTGCGTTGAGTAATGTAAAAAGCCGGCTTTGAGTGCAGATGAACATAATCCTCCAAAAGAGTTGCTCTAATCAAAATATGTCTATTGCTAAGTAAGCCAATATTACAGTCTCCTTTAAGTTCACATTGCTTAGGAATCAATTTTTGTAATTCCTGGATTTCAGGCCAACCGTATGAGAATTTGCCAATAACAATATATTGTAGGCTTTCATTGACTATCATCTGATCCACTTCCACTTGATCCCAAAGAACAATAGGTTCACCATGCAAATATGAGATCGGTTTCAGGGGTATTGGTTTCACCGCTGCTTAGGATGGTTTTAACAGATTTCCAAACGTCACAGGTGCTGACGCTGACTGGCCAACCCCAGGAGGGGGTTGGTCGACTGCCGGGACGGCCATGATTGGAAAACCAGATTTCAATGGTGGCGGCTTATCTAGGGTTTAGTAGAGAGCGTTTTTGCTAAGATTTTTGTTCTAGTCAACTAGTCTGTCAACAGAAATCATTAAGCAAAAAGGTGTGCTTCTGGTAATTGGTTTGAACAGAGATCAGCTATCACCCGTTGTTTAGAAAACTGATGATGCACCAGCTGAGAACCTCGTACAGGTCTTTTCACTGAACACTGATGATACAGAGTAGATCCCCATTGGGGAGGTAGAATTTGTCCACCCAAAAGAAAGGACTAGTATAGGATGGATTTTCACCAGAAGGATGAGGAAGACGCAAAAGTAGAAAGAATGCAAAAGGCAAAATAGAAGGGGAGCCTTGGAGCAACTGGTAGAGTTGTTGCCATGTGACCAGGAGGTCACGGGTTCAAGCCTTGGAAACAGCCTCTGGCAGAAATGCAAGGTAAGGCTGCGTACTATAGACCCTTGTGGTCGGGCCCTTCCCCAGACCCTGCGTATAGCGAGAGCTTAGTGCACCGGGCTTGCCCTTTTTTTAATGCAAAAGGCAAAATAATCATAAGAATACCTTTCTTGAAAAGGAAAATGATATTTGGCGACAAACATATGTATTTGAGTATCATTTACCTCGTTCACCACTGCTTGTTTACCAAGTCCCACCGCTACCTTACCGGATAGCCTAGAAATGCTAATGTTTCCAATACTAGATTAATTGATCATCTTCTCGGCCAATCTCTAAGAATCGCATTGTTCATCCATAACCTAACCATATCACTCCATTATATCTGTGCCTCCTTCCCGTTACAAAAGGCCCTACTCCCTAGAGCATGTCTCTTCTGCCCTTACGTTAATTGCTAATATGCCCCCACCCTTATATAGTGGCACCTTGTAGCTCCCAGTGCCCATACACCAACTCCTAGATTCACAAACCCTTTGCTCAAGTCATCCATCCCACTCCCCGTCTAGCCTGAAAGTGCTTATTTGTTGGACATCCACATTCTCCTCTCTCCACCTTCAAAACTTGCATTATTCATCACCCACATGAACCTACACCACTTTGTTCTAGATTTACTCGTGTTACCTTTAAATTTAAACCAGAATATCCTTGACAACCAACGCAAACAGAAACCTCTTAATAATCAACTTAAGCAAACTTTTTTATACTTCATTTGTAATTTCAAATAAATGTCAACTAGATGAAAAGGAAGGAGATGACTATGGGACTAGGGAAGTGGATAATTTTATTTGAAATGCCTCGTTTCCCTTATATTTAATGGGAAATGTGAGAATACAGTTTTGCTAAATTTGGATAACCAACGAACAAATGGCGCTAAAAACTATAGAGACCAAAAATTCTATTGAAACTTTGGCACGAGATACATGACTTCTCAATCGCAACTCATAAGAATACAGTCAAAATAAATCTCCTTGCCTTCAAGTTTAGATTTTACACTATAAAATAAAACAACACATAATACTTATGATTGTAAGAAGAAATCCAATTAAAGTTGGCAATACGGTGGAAAAGCTCTTGCACTAATTCACTTTAACAAAGTGCTACAATCACGACGAGTATACAAAATGCGCAAATGAAGATCCTATTGTATATGGCGATCTTCACATTTCAATCTGAACAATATAGCAATGTTCTTTTTATTCCTTTGCCTAAAAGGAATGCATAACAAAACTCTTGACGTATGTAAAGGTGTTGTCATGTTCAGATAAACAAACATAATATAATAATCTTCTGCGATTGTCTATGTTTAGAGAAGTAAATGGAAAACCAACCACATCACCACGACCAAATTAACAAGGAGTAGTTTTGATGGTAGTTACAAAAAGAAAATTATTATCAACTTGGAAAGTCAATGAAGTACTAAGAGCCAGACAATGTTACAGCTCTCCCATGTTTGGTAGGTGAAACTAAGTTCGAGATTATCCCTTTATAAACATAGGGAAAATTAAGTATTTATCTAGCCAGTCATCAATTAGAAGCAGACAAGATAGTAATGAATTCTGATTGGTCTAAACCTTCGATTAGCAACTTGTTGCAACCTGCCCAGAATGCCCATAAAGGTCAAGAATGTTTCTGTTTTAACATGAATGAAACCAGTTCTGAAAATGAAAAGGGTAACAAACTAAGTATGCTACTGCTTTAGTGCGAAACCATTTCTTAAAATCAAAAGGAATGCACCAGTATGTTTTTTCCTTAGCACATACAAAACTATTAACCAAAAATAAAAGGGTTGGTAACTTAGTTACTGCTGTATTGAAAATGAAACTATTTTCTCAAAATGAAATTAAAAGGAATCCTCTTGCGGTTGAAACCCAGCTAAAGGTCCTCTAACTCTCACACTCTATGTTGCTCAGACTCTTCACTTTTGGTGCCGCAACCATGTCGACACGATGTGGGTGTGGGTGCGGGATCCATGTCCGATTTGGTCGACGAGTTTCGGGTACTTTGACCAAAATCGATGAGGAAAATCTAGACAGTTTAATGATTTCTGCAACCAATACAAAAGCTAAGGTGAAATTGAAGAAAATGGAATACCTCTTATATAGAAATTTCTATGTCACCCGTTTTACTTTAATCTCCTTCCAGAATTATCCTCAAGTTCTCCATATTATATCTCATAATTTAAGTTTTATCACTCTATTGCTAGATATTTTAATTATTTTAGGCAAATCCCTGCACCCATATCCATACATGGATCCATACCCCGAATCTTAAGAAGTAGATCATGAAGGATCCAACCTCTAAATCCGCACCCTTATTAGACACCCACACCCTAGTCCGAGCAACTTAGCTCACACTTATTCCTACAAAAACTGGTGTTTTTGTCTTTATATATTTACAAAAAATTTCGAAGAAGACTGTCGATTCATACCAGACAAGCTACTTAGTTGATTTAGCAATGTTAGAAAACCCGACAAATGTGTAATGGAGATAAACTGATCATGAAAAACTAAGCAGGATACACAACCAAATCAGTAAAAGAACAAGTCGTACAGTCAACATAGAGGTAAAACTGAATAAATTTATTTGCATATTTCACATAAATGAACAAATTCTGCCTCATAGTGATTCAGTCTTGTGACAACAAATCAAATGTCTCCGCTTGACATTACAAAAATCATGGTTACAAAGAGGATGGTGCAGCACCTATACATTCAAAAATATAGGAAACATAGTCTGGCCAGTTATATCAGCATGAAGATGAGAGTTCAACGAAGGGAACTTACAGTAGAATTTATGTACAGAGATAGTGAAAGAAAATCTGACAATCATTCTTTCCAAGTATAAGGAGCACGTTCGACAATCAGGTAGTCTTGCCTGATATCTTTGACTACTCGAATCTCATCATCAAGGTACACAGTCTCAAACCTACACAAAGGTTATTCAAACCATCATTGACCCAAGCAAAAGAATCTGAACACACATCCTAACTCAAGCAAGAAAATTGAGAAGTGGGAAAGAATGAGAAAAAGGGACGAAGCAAATATTTGAGATTAAGTACTTAGAAAGGCATTTCAATTTCCTAAAGCACTATACTGGACCTTTCAATCAGATATATGGAGAACTACTCATATACCATGTATCACTTGGTGGATTATGAATGCTGTTAATTGAGACAATAAAAGAAGACAAACACTTACCACCCTTGTCCAAATGGTGGTAGAGGAAATTCCCAACCTTTTCCACGCAGAACTGCACTTGTGAATCTACAACATAGCAGCAATTGTCAATACACCATCATAAAGAACAAACTATAATAACAGTTGCAAGACAGGGAAATACTATCTCTATCCTATTATCAGTGTTCTCTAATGTTTACAGAAATGTTTCACCCCTAACTAGAAGGAAATTTACCAATTGTTAGGTGACCCAACTAACTTCTAGGATCTGTTCGAGAGAGGTTTATTAGCATACATAAACAAACAACACCTCAACCCCAAATGGACCTTCAATGTTCATCATCTCTATTTGGCACTCTCATCCCAATATGAGACCGACTAACATCTTTATCCACATCCAGAAAAGATCGTTACGATGAAGTGCAGCAATCCAAGTTAAAATACTGCAATATGGACTTAACATTTAATTAACTAAAATAAGTTCTAATAATGAATACCAAGAAGGAACTGCAAGAGCACGAAAAAGGTGAAAAGTCATACTTTCTCAACAACTACGTCAAATTCATAGTCTAAAATAAATCAAAAAGCTGGTTCACATTTTCCAATTCTCTATCTCTACGCCAAGACAGAGACCCTGTAAACATCTTTTCTTTTTCTTTCGTTTTTTTCCTTTTTGATGAAGTAAGAAGAGTATTAATAACAGAGGATCCAGACGATGCAAAATTTACAAAAGTAGGGATAGTCAGCTCTAGAAAAGGGAAAAAGAAAACCTATCATAATACAAGAGAGCTGACAAAATCCAAGAATTGTTTAGGGTTACACAAAGGAGTAAGGTTAACCCAACTTAAAAGTAAGTCTAAGCATCTGCCCTTGAAATTGGAGCTGTTAGTTGCGACGCCGTAAAAACATATTTGATTTCTTTGTGTCCATAAGCCCCAAACAACAACTGGAACCATAGACCATAATATCCTGATGGAGTTCTCAACTTTCCAGTTGCCCCAGCTGACAAAAACTTCTCTGAGACTATTAGGCATAACCCACTGTATACCAAAAAGGGAGAAGAACATTGACCAGATATCTACAGCAACAAGGGGGTGCAAAAATAGGTGGTTGATCATTTATAAACTGTTTTAGCACATATAGCATCTGTTGGCTGAGCTCAATCCTCTTCTGTTGAGATTGTCTAAAGTGAGACTGAGACATGAATTGTTCAGAACTATCCAGCAAAAAGCGCTAATATTGGGGAGCAATTTGACCTTCCATAGTAATTTCCAGCGCCACAGATCAATTAGAGTTTTTCTGGAACTCAACAACAACAACAATATACCCAATTGAATCTCACGAGTGGGGTCTGGGGAGGGTAAAATATACGCAGACCTTAACAATACCTCACAAGGGTAGAGAGGCGGTTTCCTGGGGTTTTTCTAGAACTCAAAAGTTGGTAATTGACTTTAACCAAGTATGAATCATCCATGTTGTTACCCCATTGACGCATGTAATTTTTCATGGGTTAACAGCAGTAGACTATTATCCTCCCATAAGTGCGGCAAGTTCTTCAAACCCCCAATCATTCAGGTTCCTTTGCAGTCTTGGCACCAAGTATGCCCATCCCAATTTTGTGAAACAGTGGAATCAGGTTTGGAGGCAACAGAGAATATCATAGGATAGAGCTCCTTCAAAGATTTCACCACTAAATTCAAATCAGATGGATCTTTGGAAAGGTATAAGGCTCGGTTAGTAGCTAAGGGATTCACGCAGACATTTGCTTGACTATGGGATTGACTATCTTGAGACATTTGCCCTGGTAGCTAAGCTAAACTCAATTTGTTGACAATCGCAGTAAATCTTGATTAGTCTCTTCAACAGTTAGATGAGAAGAATGCTTTCTTGAATGGGCACCTAGAGAAAGAAGTCTACATGGATCCCCCACCAGGTTTTGAAGGAAAGTACAAGTCAAAGATATGCAGGCTTAGAAGATCTCTTTATGGTCTAAAACAATCTTCCCCCACTAGGCTTTGAAGGAAAGTACAAGTCAAAGATATGCAGGCTTAGAAGATCTCTTTATGGTCTAAAACAATCTCCAAGAGCTTGGTTTGAAAGGTTTACTCAATTTGTGAAGAAGCAAGGGTATGTTCAAGGACAAGTAGATCACACAATGTTTACTCGATATTCACTAGAAGGAAAAACAACAGTTCTTATAGCGTATGTCGATGATATCATTCTCACAAGAGATGATGTGGTTGAAATAAAAAATCTAAAGGAACATCTTGCCTCAGAATTTGAGATAAAGGACCTCGGCCTGCTGAAGTACTTTCTCGGCATGGAGGTTGCACGATCGAAGAAAGGAATTATAGTGTCACAAAGGAAGTATGTTCTTGATCTATTAAAAGAAACAGGAATGAGTGGTTGTAGACCAACCACAACTCCAATTAATCCTAATGTAAAGTTTGTAAAGGAAGGAAAATTGATTGATAGAGTCCCAATATCAGAGATTGGTGGGCAAGTTGATTTACTTGTCACACACTAGACCTGATATTTCCTTTGCCGTGAGCCTAGTCATTCAATTTTTGCATTCTCCACAAGAAGAACACCAAAAAGTTGTGTATTGAATCCTCAGGTACCTAAAGAGTTCTCTTGGGAAAGGGTTGTTCTGCAAAAAGAATGAGCAAAGAAGTGTTCAAGCTTATATAGAAGCAGACTTGGCTGGTTCATCTACTGATAGAAGGTGTACATCTGGATATTGTACATTTGTTTGGGGAAATTTAGTGACATGGAGAAGTAAGAAGCAAAATGTCGTGGCTCGAAGTAGTGCTAAGGCTGAGTATTGATCCATGGCACAGGGAATTTGTGGAATTTTATGGCTCAAGAGATTTTTGGAAGAACTAAGAAGACCTATAAATTTTCTAGTGAAATTGTATTGCGATAATAAGACTGCCATAAGCATTGCTCATAATCCAGTTCAACATGATAGAACCAAGCACATTGAAGTAGACAGGCACTTCATTAAAGAGAAGATTGAAGATGGAAGTGTGTGCATTCCTTTTGTTCCAACAACTGAACAAGTTGCAGATATTTTCATTAAAGGTCTTTTCAGAGCTATTTTTGAGTCCTTTGTGAAAAGTCAGGCATGTTTTATATTTACATGCCAACTTGAGGGGGAATGTCCAATGAGTTTGAAGATTTCGCTATAATCTGCTCCATAATGAGCTGGCAGATATGACTATAATCCGCTCCACAAATAAGCAGACAGATTTGATTGTAATTTGCTATTGTGAATATGGATAGAATATGTTATTCTTGGAAAAAGGTGTAGAGGAAATCCCCTGATTCAAGGATCTCCTAAGAATTAGGGATTGATTAGTTTAGATTATCTTACTTGTTCCCTTATAAATACTGTACAAAACTATGAAAAAAATAATACTTTTTGCAGTATCTAAACTTTCAATTAGAACTTGTTGAATCTCCAAAAATACCTATCCCACTTTGCAGAAATTCTACATCACAATTCTTCATCTTGGCGTTCTATTTAAGAGTCCCTTTTCTTTATTCACTCTTAATTGAAATCTATCTGAGCACACACTAGAAGATTGACACAGTGTGGCTCTAACGGGTTTTTCACATCCAAACCATTCATCTCTTCTTTTATTATCTACTCTAATGTCTAGTGTGTTGATTAAATGTTCTTCTTGGCATTACCGTCCATTGATAAGAACATGAGATTGGGACAAACTCAATCTCAAAAACTAGCTCATAAGATGATAATCGTCCTTCAAAGGAGTCACATAACTCCCATCCCCCTGATGTATGTGTTACCTGATCGTAGGAATCACAAGGGATTCGAGGATCTGAGTTCAGGAAGATAGACTTCGAGAAGATCAGATAAAAAGAAAATAGATTGATAGAAAAGGGAGAGAGATCCGACGAAGAAGATTGTATTTCCTTTTTACCTTGTAATATAGTGAATTACAACTATATATTGAATACAACTGGACTGAGCTTGTAACTGATTTTGTTATCTTGAGTATTGTGCCAAACTGTTTGTAACTAACTTCCTCTAACAACATAACTGTCAACTGTCAATTGGAACTGCAACTAATTTCTCAATAACTGACTAATAAATGGAAATAAGCTCTCATCTCTTATTTCATGTAACAATATAAGATGGGCAGTTATCTAAAGAAAAGTGTATACAATAGCACGTGCAAGTATGTTTTTCTTCAACATCCTTATTATATTTTTCAACAAGAGAGAATGATAATGACCTGAAATTCACACGCTGAGAAGATGCAACTTCAATAGTGGAGCGAACAAAGAAAACCCCATCAGGGGGGAAAGTAATAACATTGTTAAGTGTTCTTTTCTCAACATCAATAACCTGAAGAACATCACCAGCTTTAGTACCGAAAAAGGGGGCATTCTTGATAATATATAGCTGTTCTTTCTCAGTAGTCCAAAGCAACCGCCAGGTGGCCGAAAGGGAACTTCCAGTGGTTACAGTGTCACGTCCAATGGACGCCAAATCGTCAATAGCCTGGGTTATTAGTGAGAGCTTTTGGGGGTCGGATTGAGTCGTGAGGCCACGTTCTTGGTCAGAAATTAGGTTGAGCAGATGGTTCTTTGGTGGGATTTGGGATTGAGATGTGAGGGAAGAACAATGTATGGGCCTTTTGTGGGATTTGGGATTATATGGGAGATGCATAAAGGAAATTGGAGTGGCGGGAAGAGAGAAGCAGGTTGACATTTTTGCTCTTTCGTCAGTACGCTCTACATGGAAGAAACAAATGGCGGTTGAGAACCTGTGTTTTTTTATCCTCCGCTACTTGTCTGTGCACTTTTAATTATTAAATTTGACTTGGCATACTTAGTTTTAAAAAAAAATTATTGATATAATAAATTTATTATTTTATTCATCTATATTTATTTATTTATATTATATTAAAAGCGGGAAGATCTTATAAATGTTGTTTCAACTTTTTATGCTTTATTAAAAAAATTATATTTTAGATAAAATTATTTTTTTACTTTTTTTATTTAATATTATTTTATTATTATAATGATATTAAATATTTAGTATAATAAACATAATAAAAATTAAATGGAGATGATTTTTTTTATGGTGAAATTCCTACACGTAAAATATTTTTCAACTGAAATAAAGTTGATTCAAAAATAATTAATAAAGAGATAAAGTGTCAAAAATACACCTGACCTATTCTCTTTTTTTGAATTTGATACCTGAACTATTGAAAGTGTGAGTTTCATACATAAACTATCACTAAGTTAGATATTATTTTAATTTTTTTAGAAAAATAATTCCACCTAATCCTCCGTTTTCATTTTTTTCCATTTTTAGAAAACTATGTTTTACTTACCGCAAGACTCTTTTAAAAATAACTTTTTAATTTTTGTTATATTCGGTACGCAAGTAGAAAATTTTTTTCTAAAAATATGTATACATATGTATGAAAAAATAAATTAGGAATGAAGGGTAAGATAGGTGATAGAATTTTATTTATTTTAAAAAAATAAATTTTTTTAAGAAGTAGCGGAGGAGGGGGTGAAGTTTGATTCTTTTAAAAAAATTTAAAAAATAAAAGGGCGGAGACTGTTGAGGGAAGGGGTACACGGGGAGAGGGGGGAAGGTGAAGCAGGTGAAAAAATATTTAACTTTTATCTTTTAAAAAATAATTATTTAAAAAAAATATTTGAGAGAATATTAATACTTTAATCGTTAACTTTTTAATTAATATTAATAGTTTATTTAATTTTTATTAAGGTGTAATATTTTATCCATGTGGTAATTTTTTTCCAATAAACACACCATTGAGTTATATTTCTCAAACTAATAAGTAATAGTTTAGATATTAAACTCATACTTTCAATAGTTTAGGTACGAAATTAATTGCACTAATGTATACACATGAAGCAAAATATTAACGACCAATGTTTAATGACCACTAATAAGTATAATTTTAGTAACAATTCAAAAGAATAGCCACAAAAAAACCTATTTTAATCTGAAAAAGAAGTTTTCGCCATTCTTCTAAAGCCTATTTTAATCTGAAAAAGAGGTTCCCTCCATTCTTCTAAAGTTTCACAAAGTTGCCGCCTTAAATCTCTAGACTATCCCTCTCCAATCAAAATAAGAAAATCTTAACCTAAAAATTCTCCCACTTTCATAAGAAAAACGTTCCTTAAAAGATCTCTCACGCACATAAGGAGTCGCGCTAACCTAGTTTATGAATAGCAGATCTAGCAAATACAGGTGCAGCAACGACGATCAGGAATAACGAAGGTTTTAGGTATTTACTTCACGCATCATCACTCCTCCGTTTCTTTCTTGTTCTAATATCTTCCTTGCTTTATAAACCTTCACTGAAGGTTTTAGGTATTTATTTTCTATCATGTTCATTGATCAGTTTTTGGCGTTAATTAGGCAGAAAACAGAAAATATCTTGATGAATTAATCAGTATTTAGGCATCAATTGCGATTTTAAGTGATTTGATATCTGTAAAAATAAAGATTTCTAGGTTTGTGATCTATATGAAGATATCCAGCCATTGTTGACTGCTTATTCAACAATGGCAACTAT
>DF361392.1:65044-80175 GCA_000787875.1 Solanum virginianum | reverse complement strand
ATTCATTAGATAACCTCACTTTATCAAGATTACAAAAACAGGGCAACATCCAATTTATATACATATTTAGCATATTCAAGCACTCCTATATACTCCAAGAACCATACTATATCACCCAAACGTTAAACGTATACTTCCAACGTTAAAACATAATATTTAATTACATACATGGACCCCAATTCGACCAACACTTCAAAAATACATATAACCTAATTCCCAATACCTCTAGCACACCATAAGGATCATATATATGCCATCTCAACACGATCTCATAGTTTCAAGACAATATAACACTATTTACATATATACTTGAAATTTGACCCTAACCTTCCTTATTCACAATTCACTTTAACTAGCTATTCTTTCAAGATTTCCTTTCAATTTAATATATACCAACACGCATACAAGCTTTAATTTAGATAAAACAAAGCTAGAAATCAATATACCTTTCAAACCCCTTAACGGATTCAAATCGCCAAAGTCGTAAAACAAAGTGTTTTCTTGGACATCCAATGCCTCCATGCTACTTAAGGGACCCAATATACTAGGCTTGTAGCATCAAAATAATTGTAGAACTGAAAAACAAAAATTGTTGCCAAGTTACTGTAGCTATCCGTGGCTTGTTCTATAATTGGGAAAGTTTTCTCTTCTTTTTTTTTTCTAAGTATGGAGCATAAGATATTGTTTATGTACAAGTGAGACATATGTACATATAAAGATAAAGCAAGGGAGATATCTTGGTCCCACCCCAACACTTGTACCAATAGAATTATAACACAAATTGGGGTGGGCCACCCTTAACACCTCTTTAAGACTCCAAGTATTAAGAAATACACTTTGGTCCTCAAACTTTTTCTATGTAAGCCAATTAAGGACACATGATTCCTAACTCCCAAGTTTTTGAAAAATTCTTCTTGAGTCCCCCAACTTCCCAAAATGCCAGTTTAGTCCCTATTTTTCCAAGAATGACACATTAGTTCCAAATTTCGTAATGGTTCTGATATACCACAATACGGGTTCTAACATCCTCCCCCTTAAGAACATTCATCCTTGAATGTTAACCCGCCTTACGAACCACGTGGACAACTTAAGTGGAGTTCCTTTTCCATTTATCCCTTAGCCTCCCGAGGGGGGCACCCATCCTAGGACTACTCTTGCCCAAGCACGCTTAATTTCGAAGTTCTGATGGGATCCGGTGCATTAGTTCTGGTATGATCACATCCTGAACTTCCCAAACCATTCCTTCTCAATCCTGTCTTACCACAGTATTGAAACAGAAACCTCACTAGTCTATCAAGAAGGTAATCACCCCATATCTACAATTACATCGAAATCTATTATGTCTACCCCAGATTGACCTTTGTGCAATGGTCCCAAGTAAGTACCAAACAACTCTTATAATCACGACTAGTAATAATAATATTCCTTATTGGTATGGCTAACTCCCAAGATTTATCAACTCAAACTCTACCCCAAATTTATTGACCATCAAAGGAGAATCATATAATAATATAGAATCAAGATCAATTAATGCTTACACATCTCGAAAGTAACTAATAATATACCTGTAACTGCATTCGACGATACCTCCTGATCCTGACGGCTGACCAAATCATAGGTGAGGTACGAAGGATCGCTAGAACTCGAGACTCTACTATGACCTACTGATGCTGATATACCTTGCCTTGTAGGGCTGATCCTGACGGCTGACCAAATCATAGGTGAGGTACGAAGGATCGCTAGAACTCGAGACTCTACTATGACCTACTGATGCTGATATACCTTGCCTTGTAGGGGGCGTTGCTACCGAGGCCTCGGAGGACCTAACAACTGACCCAGTCGGCTGAGCTAACCTGTCTACTCCACTCCTAATTGGACAATCCTGCATCCGATGACCCTGTTAGCCGCATTCGAAACAAGCACCCGTGGCACGAAAACACTCTCTAGGGTGCCGTGTCCCGCATTAAGAACACCGAGATCTAAGCAGCCTTGTCTGACTACTGTAATGCAAACCTATTTCCACCGTCCTCCTGCTAGTGATCGGTAGGGGTGTACTCTATACTGACTGGGGAGAGTACCTACTCTGCTCCTGCTGGGATGGTCTACCCCGATAATCTCCTACATACTCCGATGCCCTAGCCCTCTTGGACTGACCTCTCTCATCTGCACTATCAAACTGGCGCCCTCTACGGCGATCCTCCATGCCCTGGGCATGGGCCTGAATACGGGCAAGGTCCATACCAGGCGGAACCGCCATCACCAAGCAGCTGTCAATGTAGTAAGAGTCCAGTCCTACTATATAGCAATGCATGCGATCCGTCATGCTGGCAACATGTGCAGGGGCATACCGGGCCAATGAATCAAATTCCAAGTTGTATTCTCGAACCGACCGGCCCCGCTGTCTCAGCATTAGAAAGCTATCCTCCTTGGCGCGTCTGATCTCTGGAGGTAAAAAGTGAGACAAAAATGCTTCAGTAAATTCGTTCCAGATAGTTAGCGGGGCACCCTCACTTCTGAATAACAACCATGACTCGTACCAATTTGCCGCTATATCAAGCAGCCAGTAGGATGCCAACTCTACAGATTCTACCTCGGATGCTCCAATCACGCATAATGTCCACTGCATTTTGCTCACGAACTCATGAGGGTCCTCAGAAGGTTTGGTCCCAAAAAAACTCCAGTAGCCCACATGCCAAAAAATCACGAGCTCGGGAACTATCTTGGTAGGCTGCCTGACTACTACCTGCCTCCTGCCTGTGGGCCTGACATGCCACAAGCTGAGTCAATAACTGCACCTCCTCTCAGAGCTCACCGATCTCTATACCTGACTGAGGGGCTGAAGGTTCTGGCACTCGAACCTCTAGAATTGGCAGAGTAACTGAACCCGCTATCGGGGGTACAATGCCCGACCCACGCTACGCACGAGCCTTGGTAGCTCCCCGACCCGACAGGTCTCACCCATCACAACAAGCATGCCCCTCCGAGCGACTGATGCCTTTCTCGGGGGCATATCTGAAACCAAAATAATCTTTTTATTAGAAAAGAAGTCATCCTATTGACATCGCTCTAACACACAATCTATGATCAGAAAAAAATGACATCCTAAATGCCCGATAGCCTCTTGTTTATAGATGTGGTGCATGACGCACCAATAAACGAGACTCTATTAAACACGATCTGTGGACACTTCGAGGACTAACGGCTCTGATACTACTTCTATTATGACCCAACCCGCCTTTAACGGATTCAAATTGCCAAAGTCGTAAAATGAAGTATTTTCTTGGTCAACCAATGCCTCCACGCTACTTAGGGGACCCAATATACTAGTCTCATAGCATCAAAATAATTGTAGAACAATAGCTAACTTATTTACAAAAATTTCGGTAGAGTTTTCGTTGTTTTATTGACTACCCAAACCCTACATACGGAAGAATCCCAGCATACAATAAACACATATACATACGTGCAGGCTGGCAAGGTCACCGCTGCAATTAAACCGCCTAACATACATTTCATACGTACATAGTCATGCACACAACCACAACCCATACACACAAGCGTCCACAGACTTCTATACAGACAAATAGAATCAGAAGATGAGTACACAATAGAGAACTAAGTACATATATACTAAGTGTTTGCTCCGAAGTTAAAGGAGCACTTCAAAATGCAGTTTGGGATCCTAAGCTGGAGGGCCACTAACCTGTACGTTTGTACCTGCGGGCATGAAACGCAACCCCGCCGAAGTAGAGGGTGGTCAGTACAAAATTCGTACTGAATATGTGAAGCAGAATGCACAAAATGCCAAATAGAGTAGTAACTGAAACTGAATCATAGTAATTTAAATCATAACCGAAATATTAAAATGCTTGCTTTCAAAAATCCAAACCAGGGTAATAATTCACCACAGAAGTATAGAAGTCAAACGTATATACAACATCAAAATCTTTCTTTTTTTTCAAAATATCAAGCTGATGTATAACGTACAGGAACAATAGCCAAACTCGCGCCAACTATTATGGGATTCACATGAATTCAAGTAATTAAGCATGCATATAATTGTGACATACAAGGATCAAGCAATTACCCTTAAACGAAGTTTGAATGTTTACATTCAATGCTCACTTTGCATGCTACCACACTCTACATGAACTCAACCATAGGATAACTATACTCACAAATCTGAATACAAAAATGACATAGTGCAAAAGTTGGGCTGCTCGAATTATTGAATCGCCCCACTATTAGGCCACTTGAATTACCGAATCGTACCCACTAAGGATACGTCCTGGACCGTCCGAATTGTCTGAGTTGCGCCCAGGTACAACCAAATCCTGGAATGCTTGAATTACCAAGTCGCGCGTAGGTATAACGCCAACATATCAAGGAACACATACACACACACACATATATACATATATACATATATATCATATCACATGGACATAATTTTACGGAGTCGCGCCCAGGTATAACGCCAACATATCAAGGAACACATACACACACACACACACACACATATATATCATATCACATGGACATAATTGTTATCACTACTCTCAAACCCAAGTAACATATTCATATGCAACATCAAAATAATATCTACTCTAAATTCTATTAAAGTTATCAGCGTTTATATTTTCGGGACAATTAGAGCCTATAATTTTTTTTTAAACCTAACTAACTCCCTTTCGAACTCATACCACTCATGGATTTTAAAGACACAAAAGCTAATAATGTAGTTAATTATGCATAAAAATGGTAAAGAACGAACATAAAACATATTTAGGCTTTTCAAAGGATTAGAAAAATATATCCTTTCAAATATATCAAACTTCCCATACTTTTACAACTTACGGACTTTAAGTGCACAAGAGTCAAAATATAGATAAATTTCTATAAGTATACTAAGAAGCAAACATAAGACATGATTGAGCCCGATTTGTGAAGGAAGAAGAATCTTTCAAACTTATGACGTTAGCTAGGTTTAACTAAATCACGCCATGGAACAAAATGCTTTACATACCTCAATTCCTTCGCCAAACTAATCCCAACGCCAAGCTAATCTAACTTACTCTTTCGGACGTCCAAGGTCTACAATAAATCACAATTACGTTTATGATTAGTTAAAATCCCTTTTTGGGCCTTAATTCCTAAATTTGCCCCTTAATTTATAAAAATTTTGGCAGCACTTCCCCTAGAATATAGGCTGCCACGAGATTCAACTCGGCTCAAATCAATTTATAAAAATTTCTGCAGCACTTCCCCTAGAATATAGGTTGCCCCGAGATTCAACTCGACTCAAATTAATCAACAACACGACAACAACAACCCAACAACACCAATAATCATTTTTAATACCATTGCCACACCAAATTCATTAGATAACCTCACTTTATCAAGATTACAAAAACAGGGCAACATCTAATTTGTATATATATTTATCATATTCAAGCACTCCTATATACTCCAAGAACTATACTACATCACCCAAACGTCAAACGAATACTTTCAACGTTAAAACATAACATTTAATTACATAAATGGACCCCAATTCGACCAACACTTCAAAAATACATATAACCTAATTCCCAATACCTCTAGCACCCCATAAGGATCATATTCATGCCATCTCAACACGATCTCATAGTTTCAAGACAATATAACACTATTTACATATATACTTGAAATTTCACCCTAACCTTACTTATTCACAATTCACTTTAACTAGCTATTCTTTCAAGATTTCCTTTCAATTTAACATATACCAACACACATACAAGCTTTAATTTACATAAAACAAAGTTAAAAATCAACATACTTTTCAAACCCCTTTAACGGATTCAAATTGCCAAAGTCGTAAAATGAAGTATTTTCTTGGTCAACCAATGCCTCCACGCTACTTAGGGGACCCAATATACTAGTCTCATAGCATCAAAATAATTGTAGAACAGAAAAAAGCAAATTGTTGCCAAGTTACTGTAGCAACCCGTGGCTTGTTCTATAGTTGGGAAAGTTTTCTCTTCTTTTTTTTCTAAGTATGGAGCATAAGATGTTGTTCTTGTACAAGTGAGACATATATACATATAAAGATAAAGCAAGGGAGACATCTTGGTCCCACCCCAACACTTGTGCCAATAGAATCATAACACAAATTGGGGTGGGCCACCCTTTAACACCTCTTTAAGACTCGAAGTATTAAGAAATATACTTTGGTCCCCAAACTTTCCCTATGTAAGCCAATTAAGGACACATGATTCCTAACCCCCAAGTTTTTGAAAAATTCTACTTGAGTCCCCCAACTTCCAAAAATGCTAATATAGACCCTAATTTTCAAAGAATGACACATCAGTCCTAAATTCTATAATGGTTCCAATATACCACAATACGGGTTCTAACATGTGCTTAATCAAAGAATAGGCTAAGGCTAAAAAAGGGCTAACTAGAGTCATTTTCATCTACCAAAGAAATGCCTAGATTCTCTCCTTTAATTCTGACTCCTACCAAGTCTACTCTACATACCAGGCAAGTTCTCAAACCTATCACAACCGAGATTCACAATTAGCTTGCTCACTATTGGCACACTTTCATCACAAGGTTAGTACTATAGTTCCTATTATGGGATTCACATGAATTCAAGTAATTAAGCATGCATATAATTGTGACATACAAGGATCAAGCAATTACCCTTAAACGAAGTTTGAATGTTTACATTCAATGCTCACTTTGCATGCTACCACACTCTACATGAACTCAATTTGACAAATGCCCTTAGGATGCTCGTCATCCATCCATCATAGGGTCCCCATCACTCAAATATGACTAACACAACTATTTACAACCTATGGCAACTACCACTAACTCATTACATTCACAACATCATGACATTGAAAGTTCCATGCATAGAAGTAGTTAATATTTGTTAATTACAAACCCAAAATAAAAGAAAAGCTGCTCAATCTTAACCTTAAAACAAATGTCCAAATATAAATACTAACATCACAAAGAAAAATTAGAAATAGTGGTCTTAATACATGCCAAAAGAAATAAAAGCATAATCAACAAAGGAATTCCCACCCCATACTTACACTTAGCACTGCCCTCAGTGCTAACCATACATAATCTATGAAGCGGGAACTATGGTGCTCAGTCATCATCAGGGCCTGGTAGGATGGGCTCACCCCCTACATAAACCTGTGGCTCATCAGCTTTCTCCTCATCCTTCTCATCATCATGTGCCTCTCCTGGGCTCGTGGGCACATCATCCTCCACAGGCTCAATGAACTATGATCTAATCCACAATATAACTTTAGCATATGTGTTCAGTGTGTATTGGACTTCGATCTCTTAAAGCTCTTCACTCATGAAGGGTCGGCCGCCAGTCTGATGTAGTAACATCTCAAGGCCGTGCATGCAGCCCGCAATTAGCTCATCCTGATAAGCTCTCTCAGCAGTGGTCAAAACTGGGCCCAAAGACACATCCGACCCCTTGATGTTTGTGGCGACATAGGGTAGCCTGGATGAGAAGGCAATAATTTGCCTCCTCCTCTAGTACACCTGTTCTACGATATAAAGTAGTAATAAGGCCCCCGAAAGCATACTTACAACCTTTGTGGATTTTTAACTTCCACATCGATAGCCTGAAGATTGTGCCATAGTTCAATTGCCCATCATGAGTGCATATGTGAGGCAGACTCGATCCCTCATCATATTGGTGAAGTACTGCCCGAGGAAGAAGGAGTGTGTCACTATCTTCACCTAGACCCGGGCCACCTTTGACATGTGAGCAAATGGAAATAACAGATGATAGCTCCTCTCATCGAGTCGCACCCACTTAGTTATAGAGGTCGGCCCTGAAAGAGTGTGTCAGATAGCTTGATATGGTGGGTGAAGGTACAACTCATTAAAAGCACCCACTGAGACCTCTTTAGGGGTGGGTGAAGGTACAACTCATTAAAAGCACCCACTGAGACCTCTTTGGGGGTGAAAAGTTCACCTATATTCCTCTTACCACAACGGATTGGAACCTCAGATCCTTGCTCATGTTGGCGTACAATTCCCACACCAAACTTAGGTTACAAGACCGGGGGTCTTGGAAGAAGAACCCTAACCTCAATTCATTACACTGATTGAGAATCTGCGGGTATTCATCCCTTAGTGAGTCCACATCAATCGGGATGTTTGGGTAGTACTTCATCTCATCATGAGACTAGTACCACCATTTTCTCTCCTTATCCACTACTTTGGCCTCGAATTTGGCCTGCTGGCCTCATCTAGTGTCACGAGGCACTTGTGGGACATCCCGGGTATCACGACCCAACCTATGGGCTGTGACTGCTACCCGATTGTGGTACTCAGACACAACTTCTAAGCCAGAGTCTAATTATAATAACTAACTCATTTATAGAAATTTCGGTAGAGTTTCCTCTATTTTACTGACTACCCACCTGCATACAGAAAATCCCAGCATACAATACATACATATAAATAAATATACAGGCCGACAAGGTCATCGCTGCAGTTAAACCCTCCAACATACACAACATACTACATAATATACAAATTGACATGTCCTATAGTCATAGGAGTCCACAGACCTCTATACAAACAAACTGAGTCAAAATACTGGATAGGGCCCTGTTGTACCCTCAAATAAACATAGTACAAAATAAAGAAGTAGCATAGATACTAATAGTTGCTCCGAAGCAAAGGAGCTCTTCAAAAAGGTAGACAAGGATCCTAAGCTGGTGGCTCGCTACTCTGTGCGTCTGTACCTACGGGCATGAAATGCAGCACCCGAAGAAAGGGGGGTTAGCATGAAATACGTACCGAATATGTAAAGCAGAAAACACAAGAATAAATATGTGTAATAGACCAATAGAGATACAGAAATCAAACTCATATGCAAACATCAGAAAATACTTCCTTTTGGTTTTGAAAATATCAAACGGATGCACCAAACCAAAGGCCCAATCTCACCACATCTCCAAACTAAGCGAAGCCGACCCATGGGCCGAGCCAACCTCACCGTATCCAGCTAACTTCAGAATATATAGATATATAGGATAATACGCACGACAACAACTGGCCCGGGAACCGATGAACAAGGTTACGATAGGCACGAATAAAGTCCTGAGAAGTCATATGTACCAAATCATTATAAAAAATGTCAAAGTAGTAGTAAAATGTTCATGTCCAAAATTAAAGTATTATTTATCTTAAGTTCTTTTAGAGTTGTCGATTTCTTTCAAAACTTATCAAGTTTCCCTTATTCATACAAACTTACTACATTTTAAGGATGCAGGGATTAAAAATAAAATAGATTATTGTAGGAATAAAATCTTTCAAAATTAATTTACAATGTCACATACTTCTTCCCAACTTGTGAATTTGAGAATGCGAGAGTCAAGTTAAGACATATTTTCTAAAGTATATCAAAGACAAATAGGGATTTCTAATCCCACTGTTAAACCAATCCTCCGGACATTCAATGTCTACAAAAATCACAATAGCGTTTATAATTAGTTAGGATCCCTTTTTGTGCCTTAAACCCCAAATTTGACCCTAATATTTATAAAAATTTCGCCAGCACTTCCCCTTAGACCACCCTGAGAATCCATCTCAGCTCTAAGTCATCAACAACAACAACAACAACAACAACCCAATAATAAACAATAAGCCCTTCCAAGGCCACAACCTTACTAGATTCACTAATGAACTTCATTTCTTACTACAAATGCAAAACAGGGTAGCATGTAATTTACATACATATTAATCATAATCAAACACTCTTATATACTCCAAGACCCATATTACATCACCCAAACGTCCAACATAAACTCTTAACATTAAAACTTAACATTTACTTACTTACATGGACTCCATTTCGACCAATTCTTCAATTACACAAATAAATAATTCCCATACTTCTTTCACCTCACAAGAATCATTTTAATGCTATCTAAACAAAATTGCATAGTTTCAGTACAAGATAACACCATTTACATACATACTCTCAATTTCGACCCTACCTCTAAATCTCATAATTCAAAATAACAAGCAATCTTTCATGATTTTCTTTTAATGTTTCAACACACCAACATACATACAATTTTAAATTTAACTAAAATAAGATAAAAATCAACATACCTTATAAACACCTTTTAGGGATTCAAATCGCCAAATTCGCAATTCGAAGTGTTTTCTTAGCCAATCAATGCTTCCACACTACTTGGGGGACTCAATATAGCAAGCTTGTAGCATCAAATAATTGAGGAACCAAATAAATGAAATTTGTTTGCCACTTATTGTAGCAACCCATAAGGGGTTTTGCTGTGTAAGTTCTTGGCTTCTCTTTTTTTTGTTAAGTATGAATCTTGTGAGAATGGGAGAAAACATTTCATACATATGTATAAATGCTAAGGGTTTAGGTCCCCCAACCTTTACACTTGTACCAATCCTAATTTAACACACACTTTAGGTTCTAGAATATGCATACATATAAAGGCATGGAAAATGAAAAAAAATATCTTGGTCCCACATGAAAGTTGGGCTAATCCAAATTTAACACACTTTAGGTTCTAGATTTTTTTCCCCTTGCATTTAAAAACATTTCATAGAAGAACTTAAATGTTAATCTTGTAAGTGTACATCTGTACATTTATATATATATACATATGTGTAAGTTTATACACATACCCCTCTTTGAAATATTCAACTTTAATTCCAATTTTTCCAATAATGGCTCTTGGGCCCTAAATTTTCCAATAATGATACTTGGGCCCCCAAATGCCTTAACTAGTCCAATGCACAAGAATACGAGTTCTAACATCCTCCCCTCCTTAAGAATATTCGTCCTCGAATGTTACACTAGTTTTAATTCATAACCTAAGGGGGGAAAGCTTTTAAGATACAGCAATTTTCATCCCACTAAAATGTTTACCGGATGATGTTCATATGTATGATCCATTCACGTAACCCTCATGTGTAACTTACTTCACAAGTAGATGTCAACTTCTCCATCCTAACAAACTAATTGTAACTAATTCTTAACCAATTTCTAACTAACTCTTCCATCATTTATTTACTTCAATACTCCCCTTCAAGCTGGAGCCCCTACATATATTTAGTACTCTTGGCTTGCTTAATAAAAGATGGTGCTGCGTTGCACCCAACCCCTTTGTGAGTGCATCTATCAACTGCTCTATCGTGCTAGTGTATTCTGTATGAATCAAACTACTTTTAATCTTCTCTCTTGCAAATGAAAATCCGTCTCAATATATTAGCTCTCTCGTAGAAGATAGGATTGACACTTAATTGCATTTCAACTTTACTATCATGGTGAAATTTGTATAGGTGTATCCACTAATATATGTAGCTCTTTTAGGTCACCTACTAGCCAAATGATTTCTTAAACTGATACTGCCGTACTTTTATATTCAGCTTCTACTGAGCTTCTACTTACAGTATTGCTCCTTTGATTTCCATGATATGAATGATTTTCCAAAATTCACAATATAACTAGTCACTGATCTTCTAGTGTTTGTGCAAGAGGCCTAATCTAAGTTATAAAATCTCTTCAGTTGTGTACTCGAGTTACTGCTAAGCAATATTCCTTGTCCTTGACACCCTTTAATGTATCCAACCCATCTTAGTCCTGCTTCCCAATGAGATACCTTGGGTATTTGCATGAACTGTGCTAGCACTTGTACTGCAAACTTATGTCAGGCCTTGCTATGGTCAGGTATAGCAATCTGCCAATGAGCTTTGATAGGCTGTAATGTCATTAAAAAAAGGATCATCTCCTGCTGTAGTTGCTATGCAATGTGTCTTTTTGTGTCTTGTATCAACTAACTGTTGCTTCTTGGAAAGAGTATATCCTCTACATAATCAATATTACTACATCCTCTACCTAGAAGCTTGCTTTAACTAGACAATGACTTAAGTAATTTGCATGCTTTGTGCTCCCCATACCTCTGGAACCCCTTGCAAGAATGCACTGATGGACGTCCATTTGGTAAAACAGGCCAATTGCAAGAGGTTGCTATATTGATGACAGTTCTGATTGTAACCATTTTAGCAACAGAATACAAATTTTATTATAGTCCAACCTTCTTGTTGACTACAGCCTGTAGCAACTAGCCTTGAGTTTGACCTTGTACACCCATTTAGAGCCAGTAGCTTTCTTTGAAGTCTTGTTGGCTTCTAAGGCATTTATTTCTTCCTGCATTGTTGCGACCCATTCCTGACTTCTTGAAGCTACCTCGAAGTTAGTAGGTTCAAAGATATTTGAAAGAGTAGATAAGAAAGTGTTATAAGGGCTGCTTAGTTTAGAGTAGCTGGCATGGTTCTCAATAGGATAAAAATAGGAAACATGAGTTTGTCTAGAAGAGCCAAGCAATACATTATCCTTATGCCAAAAGGGAGGCCTGATAGATCTACTTGTTCTTGGCTTAGAGAATTCAGAACTAGTTATACTTGGTGCTAACGTTTGATTATTTATCGGTATACGAACTAAGTCTTGTATAGCTGGTGTCTTCCTTAGAACTTGATAGAAAAAATTTCAGATTGCTGTATGTTACTGTCTTCTCAACTAATGGAACTGTAAACTCATCTTGTACAATATTTAGTTGCAAGTTATCATTACTAGTGATATCATCTCCAAGAGATCTAGGTGTAACATCACTTAGTGGCATTAGAAAGACATCTATATCGCTAGAATAATTCTTTGAATCTATTTTCAATAGGAATTCATGATCTACAAATCTGGCATCCGAGATAACATACAATTACATTAATTTGAGGTCAAGTATTTTGTACCCTTTTTAAGTATCAGCATATCCTATAAAGACTCTCTTCTTTGTTCTAGGAGCAAATTTGTCTATCTTGGATAATACAGAAGTAAATCAAAGACATCTAAACACCCTTAGGTGATTCAGCTTTACTTGAGTTCCACATAATATCTTATGTGGGGATTTACCTTGTAGTACTGATGCAGGAGTCTTATTGACCAAATAAACTGTTGTGTCCATGTTTTCTTTCAACCACCCCATTTTTGCTGAGGTGTATAAACACAAGAAGTTTGATAGACTATACCAAGAGAACCAAACAGATCTTTACATTTCGAGTTTATGAATCTAGTTCCACTATCAAACCTCAACACCTTCACTTTGATACTCAAATTGAGTGTTCACCATAATAATCCTTTAGTATAGAACAGACTTCAGCCTTTACTTGAATCAGACATACCCAATAGAACCTACTAAGATCCTCAACTATAGTAACAAAATATTGTTTTCCATCATAGTTTGGTCTTTTATGGGGACCCCACACATCAACATGTATTAGCTAAAATATAGTACTAGATTTATGTAAACTATCATAGGAAACTGGTCTACTTTGTTTGGCCTGGGGACATATATACTAGGATTATTGAGAGAAAGTTGCACCTAGTGATGATAGGTGCTTCTTTGCTACGAAAGATGGATGTCCAAGTCTAAGATGCCATAATGTGGTTGAGTTGTCACCTTTCATTGCAGCATTTGCTATTGCCTTTATTGAGTCCTTCAACAGGCACAGACCTTTAGATTCTCTACCAATCCCAATTACTTTCCCACTGGAAAGGCCCGGTATTACACAGAAGTTAGAGAAGAAACTAACGCTGCATAGCAGATCCCTAATCAACTTTGAAACTGATAACAAGTTGAACTTAAAATCAGGTATATGTAACACATTCTTCAGTTTTTTTTTTGCCCTTCCATGATAGCAGAACTTCCTGCGCATGTAATATGAACCTTAATTCTTGTAGGTTTATAATACTGATCTTTAGAATGCCCCTTTCACCTGCAAAATTCACATACAACTCCAAAACTCATCCTGAACTTACTGTCAAGCTATCCAGTACTACCACTCCTCGAATATATTACCGATGGATCCGCCCCAGTTGTAACTATAGGGTTCATTCCCAAGATATTTCAGCTTCGTATAATAGCCTGAGCTAGAATCAGTTCCTTACTGTAGTAAAGATAATTTGTTTAACTAAACTGAATGTCCTGGATCCCTCAACTCTATCATATCTTTATTTTAGATCATCTTATACATGTTTTGCACAAGCTAGCAGATGCTACTCTTTGACAGAGAATTTGGAATCCATGAAAGAACTATCCATTATCTCTTTCCCATTGATTTCTTAGTTCACACTCACACTGACTTTGGTACAAGTTCCACCAACAAGACCAATCTTATTTCTTCCTAACAAATCCAGTTTCATGGACCTACTCTACAAACCAAAATTTCAATTCCCAAGAAGTTGAAGCGAAATCAGATTAACAACAACGCAACAACGCAACATTTAAATACTTACATAGGCCCTAATTCGAACCATCCCTCATGTATACATACAAACAATTGAAAAACAGGGTAGCATACCAGTTTAATATATACTTACCATATTCAAACACCCCTATATACTCCAAGAATCATATCACATCATTCAAACGTCAAGCGCCAACTTCCAATGTTAAAACTTAACATTTACTTACTTACATGGACTCCAATTCGACCAATTCTTCAATTACACAAATAAATAATTTTCATACCTCTTTCACCTCACAAGAATCATTTTAAGAACATACATATATATACACGCGGGCTGATAAGGTCACCGCTACGGTTAAACCGCCCAACATACATAATATACATACATAACATACAAGCTGACATATCCCACACTAACAGGAGTCCACAGACCTCTAAGCAAACTAACTGAATCAAAAGACGGGGCAGGGGCCCCGTCATACCCTCCAATATATACATAAATGCAAACCAGAGAAAATAAGTGTAAATATACCAAAAGTTTTCTCCGAAGCTAAAGGAGCTCTTCAGATGGTGGATAGGGATCCTAAGCTGGTGGCCCGCTGCTCTATGCATCTGTACCTGCGAGCATAAAACGCAGCCCCTGAAGCAAAGAGGGTTAGTACAAAATACATACTGAATATGTAAAGAAGAAAGTACAAACTATAAAGGAGAGTAATAATCCAAACTGAGGTATAAAAGGCCAAACTCATATGCAAATGTCAAAGAAACATTTCTTTTGTCTTTCCAAAATATCAAACTGATGCCTAACGGACCGG